>QLOY01006215.1:0-15622 GCA_003313965.1 Megacollybia marginata
GGCTGATCAATCCAAGAAAATCAATCAACCTAAGGTGGCATGGTCTAGTGACAGCCTGAAGTGTTATATCCTTACTGCTACAATATTCAGATTGAAAGGCTTGAGTTCGGGTCAAAGGAGGATCAGACTCACCAAAAAAGGGCATCTAGAATAGAGGTGTTGGGTGTGATGACTCCAAGATGAGTTCTCACACACAGTAGGACAACTATCACCAGTGTATCTATCACCTGAGGTCCAATGATCTGACTCGTTTCTAAGTTGGGTGTCTGGCTATTGCGTTGTATGATGTTTTCCTATTTTGGAAACACCAACTTCAGTTTGTCGGATTCCAAAGCTGAAACGTTGTATTGTATGGTATGTGTCATATTGAACTTCCTACCTGTCATATTAGATTTCATTCCGTCATATTAGTTATACAATGTCGTATTACCTTGTCTGATCATCATATTCATCTTTTTGATTCTGACTAATCATTGGTACTACAGTACATACTATGTACAAAATTCTATTTTCTTAATCTTCATCTCTTCAAATCTCGTTCTTCCTCCTGCTCAAAATCTTTCTTTGCTGCCTCAGAGGTGAATACCAACTCATTTTGTCCTTTCTGACGAGCAGTAGCTTTGATGGCTCTTCCACTGACTCATCAAGGCTGCTGTACTGGTTCCCATCTCTGTCTACTGCCACTCAACTTCCTTCCTTGGGCCTTTGAGCTGCTAGTGTCTTCGTGTGCATCAGGTTGTTTGGCTGGAACATGATCTGGTAATGCCAGCTGGATCTCTGGCATGCCAGGAGATGACTCGGATAATTCAGGTTGGTGGGTAACAAAGTGGGTGATATTGGAACATCATGCTGGGAGTTGGACTGAGTCTCGTCCCAAACTGGGGTGGTTGGAAAGTGATATGTAGGCTCAGAATCAGTGGCTGACATGTAAACATGTTGTATAATGGTGCCTGCTGGAACCAAAGGAAGGCCAATGTCTTCCAATGTGACCTTACCATCATCAAGGTAGTAGGCAGAGAATTGTTTGGGTGGCTGGACTGTAAATTGTAAATTAGCACTGTGGATGAATTTGAAATGGAACATACTGTATCAAAAAAGTATACTGTGACCTCATCTCTAGTCAGATCAATGCTTCGGGAATATGCGATAGGGTGGAATTGGTCAGAAATGTCAGTGCTGAGAGCTGGTACACCAGTATCAGAATGAAGCCATTTAGTGGCTGGCGCAGGTGTGGGTGTCAATAGTGAGCTGGGTGGGTGCTTTCTGGCAGAGGACAAAATGGAAGGAAGATCATGCTGCATTCTAGGCTTTCGAGGAGTCTCTAAGACCATTCGAGTATTCAAAAGACTGCGAAAGGGCTCGATTTCACGAAGAGCGCTGTTATCTTTCTGGCCAGGAGGGTAGAACTTCTGAGCATTGCACTTCTAGTTCCATGGTAAGGGTGCAACAACAAAAGAGAAAACTTACAATCTCAAGGAATCAGCCAAACTGGGGATTATCAGCACAGTTGAGAACCAATTTGTGAAAACAGCCACAATCTTGACACTTGGTTTGAAGCGGCTTGGATACAAAGTGAGTGAGCTCTGATCTGAGGCTATTCATGACATCAGCATGCTGTACTCGTTTGTTGGGAGAGTGGTTGGGAGTAGTCAATGACATAAGGGAAAAGATGAGCAAGCAGATTGAGATGGGGCTTGGCTCTTTATAGTGCAAAGAATACAAGAGCATAATCATGCTTTGTTGTATGACCAGCCACCCTATGGTGGCTGGTTCAAGCTACCAGTTGGTACGGCTTGTGTGGCCAAGGGGGTCATGGGATTCAAATCCTGCACCTGGGGTAGGGGGGAGGGGGGGTCCAAAGGTCACTGAAATTTCTAATGTGACCTTGATCATGGGCTGCTTCCAGAGCATTTATTTGCACTTTTAGATACTTCAAACAGCTTATAATAGCTCTTAAAGCTATCTGTGAGCTCTCTACCATACCCTGAGGCCAGTTTAAAACTATGATGCAAGTGATGAGTCAGGTCACATGATGACTTTCCCATGATTTCTGCTAATGTTCCAATATGATTTATATAGACAAAGGGAGTTATTGCATTATATCACCTGTATAGTCACCAAACTCAACTTGTGGTAACAGTATCTGACATGATACTGGTATATCATCTATATTGGGAAGATATCTAATCTTATTGCATCACATGGTTGCCTTATAAGGAAGGAGAGGGGGGAGGGGGGTCCCATACCAGGCTGAAATTTCTAATGCGACCTCCTATAGGATTTTTGATTTCCGAGACCCCCAAGTTGTGTGTGGCACAGGCTGGTGACGAAGCAACTGAATGCAGCCCTCAAATCCACATTCAGGGTTAGTTGGGACTTTCTTGGATGTGGTATAGAATTAGCTTTTGTGGAATAAGCATGTGGAAACCAACTTTTCGAATCCACATTGTATATGGCAGCTGCAGCGCCTTTTCTTAGGTAAGCACTCTGAACACGCTTACCAACATGGAGAGCCAATATAATGCAACAACACGGACTGTAATATGACAAGAGACACTGTAATACAACACCTACCTCTGTAATACGACTGTTCAAGTTTCAATGACACGACAATAGTCTGTAATGCGACACTTCTGAACTGAGCCTTCTATTTTGGGTAATATGTCATGCGACGCTATAAACCTATACTCCGTCCCAAGCAAAACGACAACATGGACTCAGATGGCATGTGAAACCGATAACGAAAATGGAACATGCGCCAAAATGATGAATCGAAGACGCGTGCAAATCGTGATGCAGGCCAAGCAGAAGAAGCAAAGAAAGAAGCAAAGAAGGCAGGTATATAAGGCGATTTCAGGAACAGATGAGACTTAAGCTTCGGGGTGAAAGACTGAGTCTTACTAATGTAAGGACTCGGAATCCCTATTTGTCACTGTGTTAGAATTTAGGCCATATCCTTCTTAGTGGTCACTATGTGCAAGTCTGTCTTTACCTGTAGCAGTTGCATTCTGGTTGATGAAATATGTACCTATATGGCTTCGTTCTCTTCTGGTTTCTCATCCCAATCATAACAGCCGGTCTCTCCTGTTTCAAGCAATTACTTCAGGAGATGATATCAATGATATCAATGTACTACACTAACCTTACCACCACTTCGGTTACCGTATTTTTACCTCCCATTGACAAACTGACTTTGTATCAACAATGAATGACCTTGTATTAATGATGGAAGACTGCATCAAACAAACCAAACATCCTCTTGACATAGTAACGCCACCATCCAAAGGTATCTACCAAGCAATCACTGTCCTCAGGATTGAGTATACCACCTCATTGAAGGGAGATGAGTTAAGGCAGTGAGGAGCATGCAAAGCCAAATCGAAAAACGAAATCGCCAGCACCTTGACAACCAGAAACAGCATATGGAAAGAAAATGTTCGGGTGGAGATCCTCCCCATCAAGCTGCTACATGACTATCAGGTTGATTGCATGTGGTTATCCATCAACACAATAAAGCCTTCAAGCCCTTCCCACCACTCCCAAAGTTTTCTTCTTCATTCCATCGACCACCGTCTCTAGACTCTCTACTGCAGAGGCAATGCCACAATGACAGATCCATTTTCATTTGAGGATCACACCATGGATGATCTAGAAGGTCCAAGGATCAACCAAGGATTGCTGGTTATCGAGGTAGAGATTGTGTCAAAAAAGGAAACCTTTGTTTGTGTTCCAAACTACTAATTTCAGCAACCCGACGTCACTTCATCGACAACACCACGATCAACCCGTTTTGTGATTCAGTACATTTCCTTATACTGACTACACCAGCTGATTGGATCTACACAATAGAATCTTTCGATTCTCTTCTTCAGGGTATTCAAAAAATCGATACGGAAGATTTTCGCAGCAGGACAAGACAAATTTTAGGCTCAGATAGCGATAAGTATTCAGAATGTATGTAGGGATCAAATGACAAGCTTGTGAGTGGCACAACAATCTCAAGTATGATGTACCAGCACACAAATGTTGATCCCTCCACCCCCTCCCAAATGTGCGGGGGACTGGGGCTCAGCAAGGATATATCCTTAGTGCCACATGAGCCCATACTGGAACCACTATGGACGTTAGATTACAAACGATGTAAAATAATCTAAGTATAGGGTTGTCACCTGTCAAAGGTGGGAATCGAATGACAAGCCTTCAAGGCAAAATAGAGTATTTCCACAGAAAATATCACACATGCTGTACCAGTTGAGTGACATACAACATGGAGTTCTTTGGTAGCAAAAGGTTACAAGACGAGAAGGGGTTCCTGCCAATCAACCAATGGTCAGACCCTGGGCCCCATCATTCAAGTCTGAAATTTTGATGACAAACTCCTAAAAGGTTGTTGGATGTAAAATGCGTGGATCAGACTACCCGCAGAGAGTGGATGTTTCGGAGACATTGTGGAGCCTTCAGACTGTAGTTTGGTATGATACAATGCTAAATACCCCATGTCAATGGTTATGACCAGGGGCGGGGCGGGGCGGGAGACATTTTTCCAGACTGTAGTGACCCAGTCGACTGCATGCAAACGAGAACACGTGGAGGTGTATAGAAGTATCCGAAGTGTCAGTTGCAGGGATTGAACAAGAAGTTTATGTGGATAAATGCAGCGAGAAGTGCATGCAAGATCTTGGCAAGATCGACTGAACAATACCGCATCGTACATCAGGGGATGTGTGACTATTAAGCCAAACAAATGATGAGAAATTGGGTTCAGCACAGTGTGCCTTGGTGTCTTCAGGCCCCAGGGTGCAGAAAAACAACCAGACTTGCTAAGTACATGAATATTGTATCGTCTGTCAGATCGAAATTAAAGTACGCATCTTCAAGATGCGATAGTCGGAACTTATATAGTCCTACTAGCAGGCCGCCATTGATGGGCGTGGATGTGGCATCAGACACGAATACACTCTCCAATCTAGCAGTAGACCATTCTCACCTGTAGGCTAGGCTTTTTCCGTGCTTGATAAGAATCAGATCCGACCAATAAAAGACTCGGAAGCACGGCGATGGACCGGACTTTGCTTGTTGAAAGCTAAAAGACAAAGTCTCAAGGAGTAGATAAGGTAGAGAAAGGACGAGTGGATGGTCACATGACTTAATGCTTCTATGATCTCACCGTCAGCTCGTCTCACCAGGCGCGCTAGTTCTAGTAGGATTTGCGCTTGCTCGGGTGCTTTGCACGTCTCTTTTCTTTGTTTCTGCTTCACTCCTCCTCCTCTGGCAGCTGTCCTTGGCTCCCTCGATGCGAAAACCCAACGAAAACCTCTATTTCCCCATCACCATGTCTCTGGTTTTCCACCCCAGTAATTGTCCTCTAACCTTTTGGGTTGGGATGCTTGAATGCCTGCTGCATTCTTGACCGCTGGCGCTCTCTACCCCTGGTTCTGCCCATACCACGAGCTGTGAGTTGTCGCTACCGACGCGCGTCCTTTACGCAGCGACGATGGTCACGTGATTTTGCCCACGAATCGCTCGGTCATTCCTTACTGTGTCTATGGCGTCAATGCCACAATGTCTTGATCTAATATCTTATTATCAGTTCAATGTCTGATTTAATATTAATTCTGATTGTTGGTTCAATGTTCAAAACCATTCCGATCGTCAGTTCAATGTCTGACTTGGTCAGTTTAATATCTGATTTGTCGGTTTAATGTTCGGCTTGTCGGTTTGATGTCCGATTCATTCAATTGTCAGTTCAATGTCTGACTGGTCAGTTTAATGTCTGACTTATCGATTCAATGTCCAACTTGTTCAATCTTCAGTTCGATGTTTGAATTGCCAGTTTATTCTCTGTCTAATGTCCGACTTGTTCGATGTTCAATGTCTGACTGGTCGGTTTAATGCCCGACTCATTGTCATGTCTAATATCCAATGCTGATTCTGATCGTTGGTTCAATCATTAATGTCGAATATCTTTGATCATAATCACTAATTCAATGTCTGACCTTACTAGCTTAATGTCCAATAACTCATTGGTTCATTGCCTGATTTGTTGATCTAATCAGTTAAATATTGTTGACCCGATTGTCGGTTTCATGTCTGACTCATCGGTCTATGTCTAATATCCATCATCGACTCTGATCACCAGTTCAATGCCCGACTCGGTGATTGAATGGTCCAACATTCGATCCTGATAACTGAATCAATGTCCAACTTATTGGTTTATGCCCAATATATCCTACGTTGGTCCTGATTATTAATTTAATACCCAAATGATGTCATGTTGATTCTGATCACTATTTTGACGCTCAAATCATCGGTTTGACATCTAATATCTATGACCCGATTATTAAACTAATGTCTAACTTAAGTACTCTTGGACTATCAAGACAATCTCCTGCATCTGATTTCTCACCTGTCCATCGACAGTTGCAACACCGCCTGGAAACATGACCTGGTGATTGCCGGGCCACGCCCACTTTCAATTTCTTGACCTGGCGGATTCTGATCTGTTCTTCCGTTTATATTTTTGTAACTCTGATATTGCGGTCAGGTCTGATTTGATTTCCTGTTACTTCCGTGCCTCAATATCGACTTAATGTCCAACTTAACGGTCTAATGTCCGATGTTGATACCTGATTGTTGGTTCAATGAATTTGTTGGCTTGATGTCAATGTCCGTCTTGCTAGTCTACGTCCATATTTGGTTCTGGTCATCAGTGCAATTTAGAATTCATTTCTTTCAAGTCAATGACCAATATTTCCGATCTTGATCATTCCACTCGTTGGTCTATGTCCAATATCCAACATCAATATCTGCGACACTGAGACACTGACATTACCTTCACATGTGGAGATGGCATGCCTCGGTTTCAATTCCCTTTCCAAATGGGTCCTTTTATCAATGGCCTCTATCATTCCCATCGTGATTGCAACTTCGCGTTGACTTCGATTACAATTGAATGAGTTAATGTCCGACTCTCAGTTGATGTCTGGTCCTATCACTCAATGTCCAACTCGGTTTAATGTCTGATTATTTGGCCTGATTCTCAATTTAATGTCTGAGCTTCATGATGCTGATTTAATCTCCAGCTCGGTTAAATACTCCTTGTCCCATTGTGATTACAAGCCTGATGCCTGAATTTGTGATGTACGTCTATTTCAGTCCAATTGATCAATCCTTGATCTTCTGTTCATTATCTAACTCTCACTGTGTTGGCTTGATGTCCAACTCAATTCAACGTTGGATTATCTGGGCAAAGCCTCCCTATTCATGCCCACACCCAATGGTCTGGTCTTGATGTCTGCTTAATGTCCGAGCCACTTGTTTGAAGTGTTTTGTTTCGAGTCAATGAGTCTTAACATGATGTCTGGGCTCACTTGTATTCAATTATTGTCCTATTGCTCGGTCCTGGTCCATGGTCTGATGATGGCGCCATATACCCCAGTCAGTCGATTATTTGATCTTTTCCACATGCCTTCCACATGCTTTGTCCATGCCGATTTCAATCCACTTGCTACAATGATTAATCTTTGACTTGATGCCGAATTATTTATTCATGTTTGCTTATAAAACATGATCCACTGATCAACATTCGAGCTCATGTCAGGTCTGTATAACACCTACTTTTCTGATGCTTGATTCCAGCCTGATGTTGGTGTACATGGTCTGCATATTCAGGTCGGACTTTCTCAATACTCGGGCTTTATTCTCAGTCCATGTATTTGTTTTGCTTTGACAATCGCTCTTGCCCAGTTCTCAACGTCAACTTACGTTGATTGGGTCTATGACTCAAGGGTTTGATTTGCATTTGTTGCCGAGTTCGTTCCGATCCACTTTAGGTTATGTCTGGCATACATCACGTTCATGCTGTATTCAATATCGTTGTCCTGTTTTTGACAAGCACGGTGTGATATTTTGCACTCTCGATTGATCCAAGGTTCCACTCTGTACTTTCACATACTGTCGCCATCTAAACTCAACTGATTTAACACCTATACCTACTCAGGCAGATCCAATCCCAGAGCAGTGCATTGACTTCTGCACTGTAGCTTCATTGATTGGCATAGTCGAGCCTGACGCGGTCTGGATGCACTTTCATTTGACCTCGGCCTTGTCGGACATGTCATCAATTTTGATTGACAGCTCCTGTCACCGGGAATATCATTCCGATGATCGCAAATCTCCTGCAATTGCTCCACTCGCTCGTGTTCCAGGAGATTGAGGTCTGCAGACTTACTATCTGCTAACTACCCACTTCGAACATTTGCTCTGTTATTTGCAACATCTTTGACGTCTTCTCCATTAAGTTGAACTGGCGTGAATCCTGCACTGATCTCTCACACTGACTTTCTCATTTGTTATCCACTGCCAACCACGTCTCTGCAGTCATTTATGCCCTAACCACACTATCAGAATCAAGTGATCCTTACATCCAATAATCTCAGCTATCATTCCGACGTCACACTCTGACACTTCATTTGTCCACTTATGAAACTCAATTCACTGTTCAATGTTTGAGCCATATCCCGTCATTTGACACCTACATATTCTCTCAAATCTTGATTACTAGCTTCAGGCTTGAGTCCATGATCTGGATTATTGTTTATTTATGCAGCCTTGATCTCTGCTGCCGAATTCATGTCTGACTCTCAATCGCTGACCCTCAACCTCGGTCCACTTATTTGTCCAATTTCAGCAAGTGCTCTTGCCTAATTCTCAATGTCAGAATCTCCCAGCAACTTGGATTAGTTGAATGTCTGACTCAGGAGTTTCAAAGTTGATTCGAGTTTGGGGCTCCATTATCCATTGATCAGTTTTACCTGATCTGCCACACGGATTTAACAAAAGAGTATCTGGCGCGTTCCTCCTGACTGTCCATGGCCAACTCAGACTCTTATCCATGCTGATCTCAATTGCCTTCTATTCATGTTGGTTCAATGTCAATCATCTACACACAAGTTTAGATAGTCCAATCCTTTTCACAATCCATTTGAGCCCATCCTAATTCACATTGAATTATTATGACTGTTTACTCTGAAGTCTACAATGTCCAACACCTTCTATTAATGACATCACATTTACAATCCTCTTGTTTCGTACCTGGCTTTTGAGAGGTGCTGATTATATGAAAACTTCTCCACACCTCAATCTCATGGGACTTAATTATGACCTCACTTCAGTTCATGCAAACCCGATGCTCGAGCTTGTGCTTTGGGCAAGTTAATTCCAACTCGGATCAACTCCACTCAATGGATGGATAATTTGTTTCAGACTTGTTGACTCCTTGGATTGATAAAGTGTTGAGAAGGAAGGCTTTGACCAATGACAGATAAAGTCAAATCTCGTACCCGATTTTCTTGATTGAGTCATTCAACCTTCAAGACTCATGCGCCAATATCAAATCTCGCACCAGCTACATTGATTATTATTTTGTTACCGATTTCTCTGTGATTTCAATGCCTTTCCACTGTGCTGACATCAATGCTGAATAAAGTTATCGCACAGCTCCGTCTTGGGGTTGCCGTCACGTCCCTCCTTCGCATCTCCGTGTGCTGACAGCGAGCCTTGCTCTTGGAGCTTTGCTCTGGGTGGAGTGTCTGTCTCACTACGATGCTCAGAACTTGAGACTCACCACCCGGCGTCTGAACTTGGTTGTGATCATGTTCATGTCACTCTAACAATGATCAACCAAGTTCATAGACAAACCTTCAATTAATCTACATTCTAAAGGAGAATGACGAATACCTTATCTGGCGCTAAATCCTAAATTTAGAATGTTTGACAGCTGACATAATCAGGCTTGCCTCACCATCGCCATTGCTGACCTCAAGACGAAAATCAAAGCTGGAACCGGATGCGGACCTCTTGTAAACTCTAAACCAATCCTTGCATTGCGTTCCCTAACCATGGTGATAACAGGTGACGAAAATGTTCAACTTTGAGATGCAAAAAGCGGCCCCTCAGCGCTCAGCAACCAGTTAGCAACCATTTGTCTCATTTCGCATTGCCACGAGCGGTTCTCTTTTCTGTAGTACGAGTGAAGCTGCGTGATTCATGCAGGCCGCGGGTGTCAAAAATGATTCAATTGGGTGCGAAATTTGCCAGCCTGTCGTGGCGAGCATTCTTTCCAAATTCTTTCTAGTCTGCAAGTCTTTCCTGCGTTTTGAGGATATCAAAAAATTGACTGTTTACCCAAGGTAAAATCAACCCAGTACATCCCTATCGTTCTCATTGTACCCAGAAATGAACAACGCCGCTTTCGAAAGTGGCCACGCATACGGTAAAAGCCTCCGTGTCTTGGGATTACATCCAAGTGTCGACGCGCATCGGATTTTGATTTCGGCGTTATCGCAACTGTCAAAGGGTGGAACGGAAAGTCTCTTTCCTCGTTGATGGACATGTCTGATCGACACAGTCTTCGTGGGTGGTAATGTGGTTCCCAACCTGTATGTTTTGTATCGTATATTCATCTACGGTGCTCGTCTCCCTTTTCCCTACTCTCTGATGTCTTCCCAGACTCCGCAAGGTCATCCTGCGGAATATGCGATTCACTCGAGGCTCCAATGAAGAACCTCATCAACACGTCTGGTTGTCAAGATAACCCACTATCAGCATCTCTGTTGACCCACGCTAACAGACCCACTAGACCCTGCGAAACGAAGCCACTTCAAACGATTCATCAACACCGACGAAAAGCTCCCCCAATCCGAGATTATAATCCAACAAGGCCAAAACAGACCTACCCCAGTGTCGTTTCCTCACAAGAAATCGCTACCCCGTCGCAAGATTGGAAATGGATTGAAGCTAATACAATGCGAACGACAAAAACGCGTACAGGGTACAAGCGGTCAAGTAGGAATACGCAGCTTGCAGTGTATTATCGGAGAAGGGTACTGCTTGACAGATGTCTGGCCTCACTGAATCATTTGTCGGAGGTAAGCACTTTAACTCAATCCAGTATAATGAAGAAGACCGCGTTCGTTCTCGACCACGGAATTATCGCAGAATCCGACAAGGATGACACCGTGAGTCTCCCTTTACCTTGCCATCACCCTAAAGCCCACTTGCATAGTACGTCTCATGCCCCCTGCACAAATGCAACTTCTTCCTCTCGTCGACTACATGTCTCAATGACGCCGAATACCACTCACGTTCGAGACTAAAGAATCTCCGGAGCCAGAACGGATGGGAGACATCGAGATCTTGCTTCCGCCGGACCCATGCTCTTCATTTCATGCAGTACATGTACTTATTATAGACCCATTGTACATAGTACTTGTTATATGTCATCGCCTTATGCCACCAACTTAAGTAGTAATGAGGGTATTTGCGGGTTGAGGTTTCAAATGCAACTCAAATGTCATGGGGAGCTCCATCAGCACATGTTACGCCAAGAACATACCTCACGTCTCCATCATGATGACCTTCTCTACAGAACAACACGTGTCCCACGCGGAAACCATGCGGAAGCTTTGACCCACCGAGTCTCTCGTCCAACTTGTTGGATTAAGTGTCGGATTCCGATGCGAAGGATGATGATCGCAAGATGGTCGTCGCCTTCTTCCCTTTCGTCGCTGGAGGGTAGGAGCAGATTCCAAAATGAATGCCCATTAAACTCCATTCAACCCATGCCTTCTCTGGAACGCCAAGTTCAACACTCAATGACAAAGCTCCCGAAGGCGCTAACTTGGGCCATTACATCCAACGATGTCTTGTGTTGTAGTACAAATACACGGTTCAGTATTATAATCTCAGTAACATTGAGCTTATATTTACAGCAGGTACTTCAGACGATGGAATTTATGCTATGCACCTCTCAAGTTCGACGGTGGCATTATTTTTGCAGCGAAGAGCCGGAAAAGGCCATTCCCAAAATGGAAGAACCAACCGAGTGGCACATACAGTTCTGCTCCGCTCAATCCGTCACTCCTCTGACTGAACACGACAGTAGCTTCGGCTGAAGCACTTCACCCATAGTAAGTGGATCCACTCCGTTTGTCCCTCATGCAAGCTTTCCTCGTATGTGGTTAGATTTGCACAATATGACATTATTCCGCCAACGCACTCGCACAACCCCCACCCTCGTTTCCCATCCCCTCAGAAGGACCCATCTGCATCTACCACACCAACAATCTTAACTTTGGCTTGCGCTCAGCACCAAAACAGCAGCAGCGCTCAACCCCCACTGCTCTGTTCCGCCTGTCTCACCACTTCTCCACTCATGCAAGCTGTCGTTCTAAACCCGATCACACGTGTGGCGTTCTGACCAATCATTATGAGGCAGACGTAACTATTGTTCTTCTCTTCCTGCACTCACCTTGCCTTTGTCTACGATGCCTAGGACCATTAAGAATTTGTTTAAGCATTTGAGCTCTCGGCTGCCTTCCAGAGTTACGACCCCGCAACCAGATGCAACAGCCAATCTATCACTACCACTCCGTGCAAATCCAGCGAGTATGTTTGTTTTTTTCTCCTGAGGTCAATCAAAGCTAACTCAGGAAAGGTAGTGAGAATAGTCTTACCATATCGATCTCTCCAGAAGCAACAACCAATTTGAATCTATCCATGCCTTCTGTTGGCGCAAATCCAATTAGTGTGTCTTCTTTTTCTCTCAGACTGACAAATGTTGACTGGGGAAAGGTAATGCGAGTAGAGCCCCTCCGTCAACATTAATTCCAGTTGCCGATTCATCCGCTCCTTCGGGTGGCGCAATATCCAAAACTGACGGTTTGTCTCACCCTTGTTCTGATGAAATTGATCATTACCAAATCCAGTCACTGATTCATCTGCTGCTTCAGGTGGTATGATACCGGAAACTGATGGTGTGTCTCGCCCTTATCTTGATCAGATTAATGAAATCTAACCAATGCCAAGGTGGATCAAAGACGAAAGAAAATCTCAGACTGGTGGGGCTTGGCTTGATGCTCTTATCAAAGAAGATTGAGTTGTTTCTGGATGGCACTCCTTTCAGAACTCCTGTAGCTGTGGTCAATGTTTTAATAGATCTCAGACAGGTATGTCAATTTCTCAGAGTTTGAGCACAGCTGTATTACCCCCAGGCTGTCACTGACAACCAGGGTACTACAAAGGATTTGATAGACAGTCTTATGAAGCGTATCATGGATGTTAGTGAAGCATACAAGAAGGCAAAGTGTGATGATGCGAGTGTGCGGATTGACAATTTTGTTCAGTAGGTGCCTTGTTACAAATTGTTCATCTGACCTCATTCCCAGAACACTTATCAAAGAAGTTGTTCAGCTCCATAAGCTCTCTGCCAAAGCAACATGGAAACAGATACTTGAGAATGAGCAAGATGCTAGCAGTATGAAAGACACCATTCAACGGATTGATGAGTCCTTGAAGACTTTTCAGGTAAGTACTGACTTGTTAAATTAATAACATGGAGCCATCATTTCGCAGATGAATGTTATGTTGAGGATTGAGGAAAACACAGACAGCATCAAGGATGATCTGAAGGTATGGAGATTTCACATGGAATAAAAATTGATAGACTCACCATCATTGCAGGAAATGCGATTAGATGCTTGGCCACGCTCTGATAATGCCATATACAACATCTGGACAGAGAACTTGTCCCGTTCTGAATGTACATCAGGCACTCGTGTCACAATCCTCGAAGGCATTCGTAACTGGGCATTAGATACTTCCCCTGAGAGTCCACATGTCTACTGGCTGAGTGGAATGGCTGGTACTGGAAAGTCAATCATTGCCTATACAATTGCCAAAGACTTTGACAGACTTGGTGATCCAAAGTGGCCTAAAATTTTGGCTGCTACATTCTTTTGCTCGCGGCAGCTTGAAGACACTAGGCAACGGATCTACATCTTGCCTACCCTCTCCTACCAACTTGCTCGCCACTCTCAGTCCTACCGCAGTGCTCTTATCAATACCAACAATTTTGATTCAGCCAAAGTATTGCAGACGCAAATGGAGGATCTCCTGGTGAATCCATGGCATAGTTCAGCTCAGAATCGTTCAAAGGAGCTCCCACATTACCTTGTGATTGTTGATGCATTGGATGAGATTGAAAAGGATGGAGGCTCAGAATTCTTGGAAGATCTACTGAAAACAATCAATGCAGGTCATCTTCATGGTCTGAAGTTTCTTATTACAAGCAGGCCAGACCCTGGAGTAGTTAACCTCTGCAACTCATTCTCCTCAAAAGCAGTCTGTCATCTGCATGAGGTAGCCACTGCAAATGTTGAGCAAGACATCACAAAGTTCTTGCAGACTCAACTACCTGCTCTCAACAGAGCAGATGATGATATCAAAATCAGAGACCTTGCTAAGCATGCAGGGGGGCTGTTCATCTATGCTGCTACAGCTGTCAGGTTCATATCACCCTCAGGCATCAAATTGTCAGCACCTGAACAGCGAAAACGATTGAATGGCCTGCTAGACAAGTGGCCAAAACCTGTTGATGGTGATGAAACATTACTGGTGGATGCACTATATGGCCAGATCATGATTTCAGCATGTTGGAGGCTTGGAGAACAGCTTCCTGGACGTCTTCAACTCCTTCACACCATTCTATGTGCTAAAGAGCCTTTATCCATTTCTACTCTTGCCAAATTGCTTGGGTGGGATGATGACAGCACTGCACATGAGCTTGTTAAATCACTTCATGCTGTTCTCTATGTGTCCAAAAAGGATGAGGGCATCTGCTGGTACCATGCATCATTCCAAGACTTTATCTTTGATCCATCACGATCCCACCTCACAGTCTCCCATGGGTTGTCACTTGATGTGTCCTGCAACCTACCCATCCACAATGCATTTCTTGCAAAGCATTGTTTCCAGGTCTTGAAACACTCACTTTGTTTCAACATCTGCAACCTCCCATCTTCATTCATGCTTGACTGTGAGGTAGAAAACTTTGATCATCTAGTCCAGGAAAAAATCAGTAAAGTCCTTCAGTATAGTGCTCAACATTGGGCACAGCATTTAATACATGGAGGCAATGTGGAGGCAGAAGATTTATACATCAGTCTGGAGTACTTCCTTACCAAACAGCTCCTCTTCTGGATTGAAGTTATGAATTTAATTGGTGCCAAAGCTCATTATTACCCCCTCCTCCAGGATGCACAACAATGGTTACTGAAGGTGGGAGCTAACTTTTCTCTGATGATCTGTTACTGATGTCCAATCAAGTGGGGAAAAGATTTCAACCTGATGTCCCACATCTCAGATGCAATGAATTTCTGCACCTATTTTGCTGCAAGTCCAGCATCTCAAAGTACTCCACACTTGTATGTATCAGCTTTGGCAACATGGCCACAGACCTCAGCTGTTGCAAAAAGGTGGAGAGGACAATTCAGCATCCCCTCAGTCAATGGGCAAGGTATGAAGATCACACAGTTGATGTCAAAGATGACAGATAGCATTGTCTGGTCTGTTGCATTTTCTCCTGATGGAACAAGGATTGTGTCTGGCTCTCAGGACAAATCAGTGAGGGTGTGGGATGCATCAAGTGGTGAGGAGGTGAAGAAGCTGGATGGCCACACACACTTAGTCTGGTCTGTTGCATTTTCTCCTGATGGAACAAGGATTGTGTCTGGCTCTTGGGACAAATCAGTGAGGGTGTGGGATGCATCAAGTGGTGAGGAGG
>QLOY01006215.1:15760-29611 GCA_003313965.1 Megacollybia marginata
AGGAGATAAAGAGGCTGGATGGCCACACAGACCCAGTCAACTCTGTTGCATTTTCTCCTGATGGAACAGGGATTGTGTCTGGCTGTGATGACAAATCAGTGAGGGTGTGGGATGTGTCAAGTGGTGAGGAGGTGAAGAGGCTGGATGGCCACACATCCTATGTTAACTCTGTTGCATTTTCTCCTGATGGAACAAGAATTGTGTCTGGCTCTTCTGACAAATCAGTGAGGGTGTGGGATGCATCAAGTGGTGAGGAGGTGAAGAGGCTGGATGGCCATATAGAGTCAGTCTACTCTGTTGCATTTTCTCTTGATGGAACAAATATTGTGTCTGGCTCTTTTGACAAATCAGTGAGGGTGTGGGGTGCATCAAGTGTTAAGGAGATGAAGAGACTGGATGGCCACACACCCAATGTCAGCTCTGTTGCATTTTCTCCTGATGGAACAAGGATTGTGTCTGGCTTTTGGGACAATTCCGTGAGGGTGTGGGATGCATCAAGTGGTGAGGAGGTGAAGAAGCAGGATGGCCACACAGACCCAGTCTGGTCTGTTGCATTTTCTCCTGATGGAACAAGGATTGTGGCTGGCTCTTCTGATGAATCAGTGAGGGTGTGGGATGCATTGACTCCTTTCTGGGTTGTCAATCCTGATCAGTGGATTGTTATAGAATCCTCTCCTTCAAGCAAACTCATATGGATACCATCAGAACTTGGGCTTGTCACCGGTCCTGCAGGCCACCACAAGCTCATAATCTCAGCTAACTGTCCATCTGTGTGGGTCCACTTTCAGAATTGTCAACTGGGCACAGCATGGGCAAATTGCTATTTAGCTTGATCTTTTAAATAATTGTATTTTTTTTTTTCATTGTGGCTGATTTAAGCCATTAGTCTCAGTCTCTCAGGTAAAGCATTGTTGTCAGTATTACTCATTTGAATCTCATGAACTCATATTGATTGTACAGTCTAAGTTGATATCAGTTGTTTATGAGTTGGGAAGGATGGAAGTCTGCTGGCTTTGTATGGCTCTTAGAATGGCACACAGGAATCATCTATCCCAAGCTCTGACAATAAACAGACATTGTCAGATGGAATGACAGACATTAGGGGAGTTCAAGCATTCACTTATTTGACTACTTATTTCTTTACTTATTCTCTACTTCTTGATATTCCCCTGCATCAGAGACTTTGATTTCTTGTCAGAGGTGTCAGAACACATAGACTGATGAGTAGCCAAGATGCCAAAGCTTGAGGACAAGGGGAATATCAAGAAGTAGAGAATAAGTGGAAAAATAAGTAGTCAAATAAGTGAATGCTTGAACTCCCCTAGTGTCAGGTGTCATCTTGAGAAAAAACATTGTATGTGATTCGAACTCACTAGAGTCTCCTAAATACACCAGATGCAATACAATCTATGCCATTTAGCATCAAGTGTTATGTGGCATATTGGCTATTATGTGCACTGAACCTGAACTTGAACACATACATCATACTGAAGACACTGTGCTTCATGTTGATGACCAAATCCTGGATCAGAGGTTAATAAAATGTTGAGTGGGAGAATCAAACATGGTATTGCTTAAAA
The DNA here is from genome assembly GCA_003313965.1 of Megacollybia marginata. Taxonomy (NCBI): domain Eukaryota; kingdom Fungi; phylum Basidiomycota; class Agaricomycetes; order Agaricales; family Porotheleaceae; genus Megacollybia; species Megacollybia marginata. The sequence continues at coordinate 17,341 of QLOY01006215.1, forward strand.
ACTGATATCCTCCCTCAGTGATGCTATGCTTACTGGACTACACAGCATCCAGAATACTAGTCCAGTATCAGTTTGTTAATGAGTTGAGAATGCTGCTTACAAGCTCCATCAGTCACTGTCAGTGATTGTCAACAATCCCAGGGTCACAAAATTTCAAACAACTGTTATGATTACTTTTGTCAAGTCAACAGACAAGACAAACAACAGACAGACAGACAAGGAGGTATAATACTTAAACTAGCAATAGAAAAAAGTTCTGTTCAATGCATGGGTTATCACTTCTTTATCTACAACCCAGCCACCACTCCAAATAGGAGCAAGAATCCATACAGGTGCTTCATTGACAAACCAGCATTTGAATGACCTGCCTGATTTGGCTGTGTTGGTGTTTGCTGGGTTGGATGATGTGTTGGATGTTGAGGAGTTGGTGTTTGCAGTTGTACTAAGGGTAGTTCTGAAACTGGTTGAGGAAGAAGATTGGGTTGATTGGGTGGTTGTTGCATTGGTGCTTATCACCATGTTAGCTTTACTCCGAGAAAAGAAAAAAAGAGGGTGCTTATGAAGCAGTGCTGGAGGTGGAGTTTCCACTGGCAGTGCTAGCAACTGAAGATTGGGTAACAGTTGTGTTAGCACTTGAGATTGCAAAGGGATCAGTTGCTGAAAGAGTATCTGTGATGTTGGATACAGGGGTCACACAGATAGTGTAATTGTCTTGAGGATTGACAGTACATCAGGAAACTAGTTAGCCAATGATTGAGTAAGGCCCATTACTGACACCATATTCCAACAAAGCAGCTAACTACCAACTGTCGCTAATATCATTTCTGTGTACCCCATTTTTGCAGTTGGAATTTTTACAATCGGGTGAAGGCCTCCAAACCAGCACTGACCATTGCATTTGGTGCACAATTTCAGGCTTTGCATTCGAAGCATTGTAAGCAGAGATCCATTGAGTTCTAAAGTCGGAAATGTGCCTTTTCAAAGCAGGACAGAGTCAATCACACACTGTTTGCCAATCCCTGTTGGATACATCGATCCAAACCTTAGACAAGCAATATGTTTTGGCATATGCCTGTTGTGCCTCCAAACCCCAATACACTGACTCCGTTTGCAAGCCATATATCACTGTCAGGTTGCCATCTGCCACTGTGGCAGGATACAAATTTCCACTGTCATGTAAACCATATGTGTTGTTGTATCTGCAGATGCTATTACCGCTGAGTTGGAATGAAGTAAGAACAGTGACCGGTTCCTCTCTTCCCTACAATGGCCGTATTATTAAAGCAGTGCAGTCCTGAATGAACATACTTGCAGCTGGTACAATCACTTTCCTTTGCAGACACTTCTCTATCCACGTTGTTTCAAAACTAATGAAAGCTCAAATCTTAACCAAATAACACAAATGAAAATGCTATTCTCATCTATTTTTCAAGTACTTTCTTGTTATGACCTCAAAATCTCAAGAAAATGATTTTCTCAAAAGGTACATTTTGCAGGAAAACAGAAATCATCTTATTTGTTAGGTATTACTATATTTGGTAATGATCTAATACTCTCAAAATTTCCGATCCTATGTATATTCAATGTCTATAACTTGTTCCAACTGATTTCATGCCTGGAAGCCTTGATAATGACCAAAAACCCATGTGACATTTATTTTGTGCAGTTAGTATACCTGGCTGTGCATGTATATGGTCCAATAAATAATAGATGAATCAGAAAGAAAACGAGAAAGGGATCTCCGAGGGTGGTTGCCATATGCTGCACCACCTACCCCTATTTTGAAGTATGGCTGTACCTGGGCATAGCGGTTCTAGTACTGCGACCACATGGATCTGCATTCCAGACACTGCTTTGAAACACTTTTACTAAGCCTCAGGTGCCTTGCGATCGGCCTATCCAATACCGTGACTTTCCTAGTCCTGTTTTCTAAGCACTCTCCCAACTCTAGATGACTCAGTGGACCATGCGGTACACCAACACTGACAAATGCGATGCTGGATCAGGTGTTTCCAGTAGTCTAGAGGACACTGTTCGACTTTCTTTCCTCCTTTCCCCTAGACTCGATCATGTGATTGTCACAAATCATAGCTGTAGTACAGTTCTTAGTACTAGACATGAATTCCTGAGAGTTCAACTCATCTAGGATCATCAATGACACCAATTAACTATACTAGCCATGTTTAAGCAAGACTGAACTCAGTATACAGCCTAGTCTCGAACAAAGACAGCTGCAAATGAGTTTCTCAGCCTAGATGCGTACTCAGTCACCAAGTCTAGATGTAATGCCAGACTATAGACAAGTTAATAGACACATCTTGACCTTATAGCCCAACTTATGTTGATAACATTGCCAGTTTATAAGCTTAGCTGCAAAACTGGCATATCATCAAAGTTGTCCGAGGTACAATAATCATTGGCGAAACACTGTAGTGCTCCCTTCACTGTCGCAGATAGAAGACATCCAGTAAGGATGCCCCTGTCACTGCAGCTCCCATAGCCTGAAGCCTTTCCCAAAATGAATCCATGGTGTCACTGAACATGGAACACAAAAGCTGTTGCAATCAAGCCCAGCACTCAAGCCCAAACTTCAGCTTGTGCTAGACTCTGCAAATGAGTGTTCATGGTGCCATAAATCCAGATATCTGGCAGCGACAGGTATCTGAATACTTGCAAGACAGTGTCTGGTGCCAAAGATCCCAGCCCACATGCCATTCAATCATGGGTTGCAAGGTGGGTTTCAATGGAAACTCCATATAGCAGAAAACCCTAATGTAGGTGTATAAAAAAAACTGTTTGCAAGCTATACTTACTGTGATAGCAGGTAGATGGCTTCAGGCACATCATACACTGTGAGATCCCTAGCTCTCCAACTAGCAGATCTATCCAAATTTGGTGTCCAGTGGAACTTGTGGATGTTTGCATTCCAAGAAACTTGGAGAAGCTCACCAGTGTCTGGTTCATGCACACACAGGACAATATTCCCATAACAGACACCAATGTGATCACAACACAACAATGTTTATGACTCCACCCATTTCTGGCAGAAGGAAATGTGCAGTGTATTTATACCTCATGGAGCCCTGTCCAGTTGAACCTCACACTCTGAAAGAGTTATCAGAGCAATCTGCCTGTCTGATAAAAGTGTCACCTGTTGAGATAAACAGTGTGAGTACACTATTAGGTGTATTAGTTGCTGTCCTATATAATGCAGATACCTTACCTCAGTATGTTGGTTGTATAACGTCTGAGGGAAAGGTAATCCGGGCCAAACACACTTGTTATAGTGTCACATGACATGACATCATAACACTATACCTGACACTCCTCCTCAATGTCAACATCCAATACGGAAGAGGCATATAAAGAAAAGAAATGAACATATTCTCCTCCTTGCTCTCAACCCAAGCCAAGTAAATGCCAGAATCGTGTGAAGGGAGCAACTGCTAATGGTGTTGTAAGTCTATCCACGATATTATCATTGGTAGGGACATGTTTGAGTGAGATTTCTCCTCCTTCAACACATTGACAGATGTAATGGTACTATGTTTAGTACGGGAGTGTCGAGGGCAAGGCAAACAGCTCCATTGTTGTCACAATATAAGGAGGTTGCATCACTATCTGGTAACAAGCAGAGGACGGGTGTTGTGTTGGATTCTCCAGGTTGCAGTGTTAGTAAAGGTAGCAGTGAAAGCATGGTTCTGAGCCAGACTGCTTCTTTGCATGATTCTGATGCCACGATGTATTCTGCTTCCATTGATGAAGTCACCATGACTTTTTGTTTCCTAGCCGACTATAAGATCATTCCACTCCCCATCATGTAGCAATAACCCATAGAAGAGCAGTGTCCATCCTGGCAATCACCCCAGGATGAGTCTGTAAAACCCATTAATGTCATGTCACCTCCCCCAAGTCTCAATCACAAATTGCGTGTCCCTTTCAAATAGTGAACCACACAAATTGCTGCATCCCAGTGAGAGTGCCTGAAACAGTTAAGGAACTCTGAGAGCATAAGCAATGTCTGGACAGGATCCCAAACTCGGGTAGAGGAGTTGACCAATGAGGGAGTGGTAGGGGAGTTTGGCAAGTGCAGCTTTCTCCTCCTCAGAGATGACTTCGTCTGGTTGAGGTCTCTTTAGGAAAGAATTCGCATTCTCAACCATGGGAGTGGGAGCAGGGTACATGTCGTTCTGACCAGATGCCTCCATGATCCTATCTATCATCGCCTTCTGAGACATGTATACAAACCTATTTAGTCTATCATGTTCGATTTCGATCCCAAGGCAGAAGTCTGCATCTCCTTCAGCAATCATCCATTCAGATTTTAGCTGTTGTTTGAATGCATTGTTCACAGCTTTTGAGCTCACAATAGATATGAAGTCATCCACGTGAACTGCTGTCAAGACCATGCCACTATTGTCCTTCCACGCATAGACACAATACTCACATTCCAGACATGTGAGACCCCATGAGATCATCCAGTCGTGCCTCATTTTGTTCCAGATCCAACCTGCTTGGTGCATTCCATACAGTCCCTTCTCAACACACCAGACCCAATCTTCTTTTCCCTCCACTTGAAACCTTTGGGTTGCGCCATGAACTGAACCTCATCTGGATCCAAAACCCCATGAAGGAATGCCTGTTTCCATCAAACTGTTGCATATCCCAGTCCAAGGAAGCAGCAATGTGTAGCAGCAAGCAGAAGGATTCCATTCTGGCAATAGGTGAGGTCATCCTGTTATAGTCTCTACCAACAATCTGTTTGTATCCACACAGCACATAGCAAGCCTTGAATCTGGTAGGTTTTCCGACCTTATCCCTCTTCACAGTCAGGACCCACTTGCCTTTCAAAATCTTGCAGCCCTTAGGGACTTCAGACCTCAGAACCAATTTGTAGACCTCCATTTCCTCAATCCCTTTCAACTCACTTTTGCATGCATCTCTCCACTGCTCCCAGTATTCAGTGTTCATGGCCACATGAAAACTTGTCGGATCCTCAATATCCGGGAGTTCTTCGCCTGATGCAGTCATGACTTCAAGAACGTCATCGAGGTTATCAAAGGGAGCAGAGGAATCTGGACCTGCTTCTCTGTTTTGTATGGAGTTCACAGATGCAGACAAACCTTCGTGTATTTCCACAGGTGCTTCTTTTCTGCCTGTGACCTTATTTGCCTGCCTGGCCTTTCTCACATCCTCTCATCCAGTATCGCTGCCTTCTTAGCTGTCAGTTCCAATAAATTTGGCAGGTGTTGTAGTACAGCCACAATTGGGCTCTGGCAGGCATGGCAGACCATGGCAGAGCACGGCAGACCTATTTTTAACCAGACAATCAAAAAATATCGGAAAAATGCGGAAAAATGCGGAAAATAAAAAACATCAATGTGTGAGATGATAGGCCATGGCACATGACCTTATTAGGCAAGCCAGACTGTGGGAACTTTTGACTTCCTTATATGGATAGGTACAGAATTTCAATACAATTCTGATAGAACCATTCATTTGCTGTATGGACATGATACATGACCTCATTAGGCAAGCCTTGACCATGGGAACTTTTGACTTCCTTATATGGATAGGCAGAATTTCAATATGATTCTGATAGAACCATTCATTTTGATGTATGTGAGGTATGATAGATGACCTCATTAGGCAAACCTTGAGCATGGGAACTTTTGACTTCCTTATATGGATAGGTGCAGAATTTCAATGTGGTTCTGATGGTACTATTCATTTTGCTGTATGTGGGACATGATACATGACCTCATTAGGCAGGCCTTGACTGTGGGAACTTTTGACTTCCTTATATGGATAGGTACAGAATTTCAATACAATTCTGATAGAACCACTCATTTTGCTGTATGTGGGGCATGATACATGACCTTATTGGGCAAACCTTGAGTGTGGGAACTTTTGACTTCCTTATATGGATAGGTGCAGAATTTCAATGCAGTTCTGATGGTACCATTCATTTTGCTAGACATGCTCTTGTTATTGCACAATTTGCATTTTATTCATGAAAAGCCAGCAATGAAACTAAAAATAGACCCATACTTAGCATGTATACACCCTTATAAGCATGCATTCACTTTCTATAGGCTTATACTCAATAGCTATAGGCCAGTATCCAGTATCTAGCCTATCTGTAGAGGTCCACTTTCAGAATTGTCAACTGGGTACAGCATGGGCAAATTGCTATTTAGCTTGATTTCTTAATTAATTGTATGTTTTTTTCTTTCATTGTGGCTGATTTAGTCCCAGTCCCTCAGGTAAAACACTTGATGTCAGTATTACTGAATCTATGCATGCATACAATTGAATCTCATGAACTCATATTGATTGTACAGTCTAAGTATCAGTTGTTAATGAGTTGGGAAGGATGGAAGTCCACTGGCTTTGTCAGATGTGTTGATAGCTCCGGTAATGGTACACATGAATCATCCATCCCAGGGTCCAACAATAAACAGACATTGTCAGATGTAATGACAGACATTCTGAAAACAAAAAAACATGGTGCAGGATTTGAACTTGGTAGAGTCTCAAAAGTCTCCACTCATAGTGAAAACCAACAGGTTAAATACACATGATGTGATGCAATCCACACCATCTGGCATCAGTTGTTAGGTGGCATATTGGCTACTATGTGCACTGAAACTTCTGAATGGCTTAAAAGGTCGAACACACAGTAATAGATAGCTACGTTAGTTGTGATGCTGTACAACTTGCACAGTTGCACCATAAATAAGTAACATGGGTCGGAATGGTGGCTATTTGATGGCTAAAAGGCCATGAAAAAATGGGGTAAAGGGAGGATTGAACATGGCTGTCACAGCCAAAATAACCTTGTGGATTATACACTATTAATGCTGTACTGCTTGGACTATACAGCATCATAAAGATGATGCCATGATCTGCTTCAAGTTGACAACCAATCCTGGATCAGAGGTTAATAAAATGTCGAGTGCAAGAATGAAACATGATATTGCTCAAAAAACCAATATCCTCCTTCAGTGATGCTGTGCTTACTGCACCACACAACATCCAAAATACAGGTCAGTAACAGTTTGAGAATGCCGCTCACAAGCGCTCCGCTCCGCTCATCACTGTCACTGTCACTGTCAACACACAAGCATCATCCATGCCAGGGTCGCAAAATTTCAGACAACAAACAAACATTGTTATAATTACTTTTGTCAAACGTAATGACAGACAGTGGACAAATGACAGACAGACAGACAGAGGAGGTATAGTACTCAAACTAAGGATAGAAAAAAAGTTCTGTTCAACATGTGGGTTTACTCTAAAAGTCACTACAACCCAACCACCACCACTCTGAATAAGAGCGCAAGAATCCCTACAGGAGCTTTAATTGAGGAACCAGCATTGAACAACCCCCCACTTGATCTGGTGTTTGCCAGGTTGGATGACGTGTCAGATGTTGAGGATCCAGCAGTGTTTGAAGTTGACCCCGATGTGTCAGTAGGAGTCGTACTGAGGGTGGTTCCGAATCCAGTTGAGGACGAAGAAGAGGACGAAGAAGAGGATTGGGTGTTTTGGGTGGTTGTTGTGTTGGTGCCACTTATCACCGTGTTAGCTTCGCTCAAAAAAAAAAGAGGGCACTTACAAAGCGGTGCTGGAGGTGGAGTTTGCGCTGGCGGTGGTAGCAACTGAGGATTGGGTAACAGTTGTGTTAGCAGTCGAGATTGCAAAGAAGCCAGTTACCAAAAGGGTATCAGTGACGTTGGATACAGGGGTCGCACGTATGGTATAGTCATCCTGAGGATCGACGGTAGGGATCTTGATGATGACATTGCCTTGGCCTACGTCCACCGTGTTTTGTAATGCAGGGTCAGAATGGAAACTTGGGTGGTGCAAGAATAGGTCCATCAAAGATCTGGTGTAATGGTTGGTTTGTTTTTTAGAATGGCATAGAGAGAGAGGAGCTTACAGGTCTCCAACTTGAGTTTGCCAGTTTATAGTAATGCGGTTCTGACGTGCAATGGCTGAGGTGGGTCCTGCAGGAATCCTGCAGGACCCAGGATGATGGCAGTTGCGAAAGGAGCAACAGTGACAATGAAGGTGACAGAGCTAACCAAACATACTAACAAACGATGCTCAGACAGGGAGCAGAGGGAAGGCAGCGACGTACAACAGTTTGCTCAACATTTTCAATGATGAGGGGAAGAAAGCCTGTGTTAATGAACGTGATGCAAGGTTAGACTGAGAAGCATTCGTGATGTATGTAATTTAAAATGTTCTGATTCCAATTAGAGCAGGATCCTGGATCAAGAACTTGAGGGTTCAGGAAATGGGGTTCTGCCCTGTATTGAAGGATTGTTGAGGAATTGTTTAACATGTGTTGATATTGTTCATATGCATCTGTACTGTTTGAGACAGACTCCAGACCAACAGAGTGAGCTAATTCAGCTTAGAGCAACGCAAAAGGCGAAGGAGTAACAAGAGGTATGCAAAAAAAAATTTCAAGACACACCGTTGTTTTCAGGATTAAGGTCTCGAGGAGACCCCCTCCCCTTATTACTATATAGAGGTATATATTCCCATGCCTAAACAGGAAGGTACACTATTGCCACCAACTAAAACCTGTTCCACTGCCTCTTACCACTACCTACTCAGCCACCAGCATTCAATTTGCATTCATCAGTCCCTCATGAGAGTTGCAGGTTTTTTTCATCCTAAATTTAGATGTCAACTGTCAGGTACATACCAGTCATTATGTAAGCTGCTAAAAAGCTACCTGCTACTGGACCCTTTCAGGAGGCAAATTGACTTCAAATTGGCTTCAATAGTGTGTGCCAAGGCCTGTCAACTCATTTAATTGAGGAATAGTGTGCCAGACCCCCAGTGAAAGTGGGTATACATTTCAAGATTAACGATGCTCTGGGACCCCCCCCCCCTACCCAGTGTCAGCACTTAAATTTTTGCATACCCCTTGAGGAGTAACCAAGCAGAACCAAACATGATTACTCACCAGTTAACCAAGGGCCATATTAGGCCATATCCTTCTTAGTGCTGGTCACTATGCGCAAATCTGTCTTTACTGTAGCAGTTGCATTCTGGTTGATGAAATATGCACCTGTATGGCTTCATTCTCTTCTGGTTTCTCATCCCGTTCATAACAGCCAGTCTCATTGTTTCGAGCAATTACTCCACGAGATGATATTATCATATCGATGATATATTGATGTACTACATGAACCTTACCACCACTTCGGTTACTGTATCTTTACCTCCCATTGACAAACTGACTTTGTATCAACAATGAACGACCTTGTATCAATGATGGAAGACTGCATCAAACAAACCAAACATCCTCTTGACATAGTAACGCCACCATCTGAAGGTATCTACCAAGTAATCACTCACTGTCTTCAGGATTGAGTATACCACCTCACTGAAGAGAGATGGGTTAAGGCAGTGAGAGAGTATGCAAAGTCAAATTCAAAAGCGGAATCACCAGCACCTTAACAATAAAAACCAGCAAATGGAAGGACGATGTTCAGGTCGAGAGATCCTCCTCATCGAGCTGCTACATGACTCGGACTGATTGTGTGTTAGTTATCTATGCAATGGAGCCTTCAAGCTCTTCTCACCATACACTCCCTTTTCTTCCTCATTCCATCGATTGCCATCTCTACTGCAGAGCCAGTGCCACAACAAGAACTAATCATAGATCCTGTCAAATTTGCTGATGTGTATTTCATTTGAGGATCACACCACAGAGGATCTAGAAGGTCCAAGGATCAACCAAGGATTGCTGTTTATCGAGGTAGAGATGGAATGTCACACTGTAAAAAAAGGAAACCTTTGTCTGTGTTTCAAACTACTAATTTCAGCAACCCGACATCACTTCATCAACAACACTGCGATCAACCCGTTTTGTGGTTCAGTACGTTTTCTTATAACTGACTACACCAGCTGATCCAAGCTACACAATAGAATCTTTTGATCCTCCTCTTCTTCCTCCATCAAAAATCGATACAGAAGATTTTCAAGACAAATTTTAGGTTCAGATAGCAATGAGTATTCAGAACGTATGTGGGGATCAAATGACACACTGCCACACTGAAAAAGATTAGACATCAGCAGGTATCATGTTGATCAGTTGTTGATCAGTTGGATGGAACTGGCTTTGTCAGATGTGTTGATGGCTCTGTAATGACTCATCCATCCCAGGGTCTGACAATAAACTGACATTGTGAGAAAAAACATGGTATGGGATTTGGACTTGCTTAGTAGGTCTTCAAAGTCTCCACTCATAGTAAAACCAACAGTTTAAATACACACGATGTGATACAACTTGCACCATTTTATGGGCCATATTGGCTATTATGTGCACTGACACCCCAACAGCTTAAAAGCTCAAACACACAGTAATAGATAGCTACATTAGTTGTGATGCTGTACAACTTGCACAGTTGCACCCATAGAGAAGTAACATGGGGTCAGAATAGTGGCTACTGCACAGCTAAAAGGCCATGAAAAAATGGGGTAAAGGGAGGATTGAACGTGGCTCTCACAGCCAAAATAACGTTGATCAAACATATTAATGCTGTACTGCTTGCACTATACAGCATCGTAAAGATGTCGGCTGCTTCAAGTTGACAATCAATCCTGGATTGGAGGTTATGAGTGGAAGAATGAAACATGGTGTTGCTTTAAAACCAATATCTGCTGTGATGCTGCACTTACTGTATACACAGCATCCAACCTACAGGTCAGTATCGGTTTGAGAACGCCGCTTGCTACGAGTGCTCCGCTCTCACTGTCAACAATAACAGACAAGAGTCATCCATGCCAGGGTCACAAAATGTCAGACAACAAACAAACATTGTTATAATTACTTTTGTCAAACGTAATGACAGACACTGGACAAACGACAGACAGACAGACAAAGGAGGTATAATACTCAAAAACTAGGGATAGAAAAAAAAAGTTCTGTTCAATGTGGTACTCTAACATCGCTTCTTTACAACCCAACCATGACCACTCCGAATAAGAGCGCCAGAATCCCTACAGGAGCTTTAATCGAGGAACTGGCATTGAATGACCCCCCGCTTGATCCGATGTTTGCCAGGTTGGATGATGTGTCGGTTGAGGATCCAGCGGTGTTGGACGTTGAGCCTGACATGTCGGTAGGAGTCGTGCTAAGGGTGGTTCCGAAACCAGTTGAGGAGGATGAAGAGGATTGGGTGTTTTGGGTGGTTGTTGCGTTGGTGCTGATTGCCACATTAGCTTCACTAGGAAAAAAAAGGAGGGCACTTACAAAGCAGTGGTGGAGGTGGAGTTTCCGCTGGCAGTGCTAGAAACTGAAGATTGAGTTACAGTCGTGTTAGCACTTGAGATTGCAAAGAAGCCAGTTGCCGAAAGGGTATCGGTGATGTTGGATACAGGGGTCGCACGTATGGTATAGTCGTCCTGAGGATCGACGGTAGGGATCTCGATGACGATGTTGCCTTGTCCTACATCCACCATGTTTTGTAGTGCAAGATCAGAATGGAAACTGGGGTGGTGCAGGAATAAGTCCATCAAAGATCTGGCGTAATGGTTGGTTTTTTAGAATGGCATAGAGAGAGAGAGAGGAGCTTATGGGTCTCCAACTTGAGTTTGCCAGTTTATAGTGATGCGGCCTCCGACGTGCAATGGCTGAGGAGGGTCCTGCAGGATGATGGCGGTTGCGAAAGGAGCAACGGCGACAATGAAGGTGAGAAAACAAACAAAAAAACGATATTCAGACTGGGAGCAGAGGGAAGACAACGATGTACAGTGATTTGCTCAACATTTTCGACGATGAGGGGAAGAAAGCTAACAGGAAAGCCTGTGTTAATGAACGTGATGCAAGGTTAGACTGAGAAGCATTTGTGATGTAATTCTAAAATGTTCCGATTCCAATTAGAGCAGGATTGCGGATCAAGAACCTTGAGCGTTCAGGAAATGGGACTCTGCCCTGGAGTCCACCTGTATTCAAGTTGAAGGAATTAATATGTGTAGATATGGTTTATATGTGTCTGTACTGAGTGAGCGAATTGAGCTTAGAGTAATGAGTCATGGTTTTTGAACCAGTCAGAGAGGCAAAGGGGTAACCAAGCAGAACCAAACATGACTGATTACCAAGCCGAGGGCCGTAGCCATATCCTTCTTAGTGGTCACTACATGCAAGTCTGTCTTTACTGTAGCAGTTGCATTCTGGTTGATGAAATATGCACCTATATGGCTTCGTTCTCTTCTGGTTTTTTTTTTTTTTTTTTTTTTTTTT
>QLOY01006219.1:0-10215 GCA_003313965.1 Megacollybia marginata
AGCAAGACTACCATGCGGTAGGGTCTGATGACGAATGCGATGCATAGTCAGGTGCTTTTCTGGGTCTCTAGCTCTCTCTCTGCGATCTCTTTCTTCCTTTTCTCTCCGAGGAGCCATCACGTGACTTCATAGTTAAACTCCGTAGCTAACACTCGATACTTCTTGTATCAGTAGACATTAACCGATTGAGTAAATCAGCTAGTCAGGTTCCTTGACAACACTTGTCACCTAAATAGTACTCCTTGCTAAGTAATCCAACCTCAATAGCCAGCTAAGTCACAGATCGACAGCTAGTAACGAGTTTCGAAAGCTCCGAGGGTGTTCAACCTTCGAGTATCCATACCATAGACACTCTAAGTGAACCTATACTCATCCTCGGACTTCTAGGATAGCCTAGGAGGTGGTTCTTGTCGGTTTGTAGGTCTAGCCGCATAACCGGTGTATCATCAGAACCAGTCAATCTCCTATCAGCAAGCTCAGAAATACAAATGGAAGTAGGTGGAACAACTTATTTGCAACCAGATAATCAGTCGGACTTGCTTCAAGCGAGCGTTCAAGCTCAAGAGCCTCAAGTTACAGTCACTGCATCATTGTCCCTGACAACTGCCACTAGTCGCCACCACCGAACATGTCCTAGGCATCAGATGGAATTCAATAACTGCCTATGTGGTGAAGAAGTCTTGGAGAAGGCTTCAGGAACAATTCAATGTGCTGAAGCAGGCTGCGAGACATGATGGGTGAGTTGTTTTTTTTGGAATTTCTTCTTCAGCTGAAGTTCTACTCTAGTTCCATGCGGAATGTGTTGGGTTTGATACACATATACCATCAAAGTGGTTTTGCTTGGCCTGTGGTCCCTTGAAGAAGCGCAGGGGTTGATACTAAGTATTGACTAAGTAATATATCTAATCTAATCTTGTTCATGTGCTGGGAAATTGCCATATATGGCAGGAGGGGGGGGAGGGGGTCCCACTTGATGTCAAGATTTGCAGATGTACCTATGGTAGGATTTTCAGGTCCTGCCACCCCCTTGTTTATGATCTCCCTCTTTCACATTCTTCTTCAACACCCTAATTCCACCTATTATATCAAATCCTTTGGGCCTCTCACTGCTTTATTGCTAGCTGGTGATTTGGCTTTGGCTGGAGCTCTTCCTATCCCAACTGTTAAAGAGTTTGCAAACTGTGTGGTGTGAGTAAACCTTGGAGCTGTTAGTGGGATGGAAAAACTAGGGCTGATATCAATATCATCCTCCAAGGAGGACAAAGCAGCTCAATTTGTTAAAGTTCACTCTTTCCTTTCCACTAACTTAACAGATCCTTCTGCTATGGCCTTTAGCATGTTTATGACAGAACACTCCCTATGCAAATTCTCTCAGGAAAGCCTTCTGGTGCACATGGCCATTTGAAAATGAAGAATCCTCCAGTGAATACTCAGGCCTCCAACCAAACCCAAAAGAGAGCTGCAGTCTCCTCCTCCATCCATATCAGGAAGAAATGAAAAACTGATTATAAGGTATGGACCAAGATGATGATGATGAGTACCTTAGACTCAATGATACATATGTTCAAGTCTATTGTATATTGACTTTTATTATTTACACAGTTCTCAAGCTATAGTTTTTCTGGTACCTCTGGAATGTGGATGTTTCAAGGCATATTGAACACTTTTGTCCATCTGACATCCATGAGTATCCGGTTCAGTAATATATAAACATACTCACTTTTTTAAAGTTTGACTCAAGTAAGGTTACTCCATGCAGAACAATACTTGTTCAATATTTCTGGTCAAGTCTTGAGACTGGAAATGCTACCAAAGAAATTGAGAGTTTCACCCTTGCATAGACTAACAATGTCTATGGGTATGTGTCTAAGTTAAACAATTAGCTATAGGTATGAGGAAGAATTACTGCTTACTTTACAGTGTTCCTGTCTTCAATTTTGATCTCTTCGCACTGTACTTTGTTGTCATCTGTATGAGCATAGCAGTCCCCAACTGCCTCCTACAGGTAACCCAATGGATCCATCGAGTCTGTTATAGGCAATCTTTTCATAGACCCTGTATCGTTAACATGTAACAACTTGTTTACTGCATGAATGACAGGGCTGCCCTGTTGATCAAAGGTAGGAGTCCACTGTGTCACTGTTGGTTCTGGAAACCTCCTCTCAAACATGTTGTAGAAGCCAGAAGTGCCAAGGCCTGTAATGCGAATATACTGCTGATATCATCTTGTTCCCTGATATGGTTATAAGCTGTCCTGTAAGGTGCACCTCATAAGCCTGCCTTGCCCATTCCATCAGACGTGATGGCACAAGCGACCATCATGTCGCTTGTGGCCTTTCTGGATGTAGCCAGCACAAATGTATATTACTGAATAAATGTCACCTAGAACTTGCGCAATTTCAGTAGTTCCTTAGTAGTCTACAGTGTATACTCATATTCTCTATCTGGACCCAGTTGGTCACATGAATAGTTGGAATAAACTGTAACATCTCAATATACTTGGCTTGAGCTAAATGAGGATGGAAGGATTCTAAAGAGCCATTCATGGTAGCACTGTGAAATAATTGATTGTCTGGCTATACTGGCCCATTCGATTATGGTATCACCATACTGAAATGTCAGTGTCCAGTAAAGGGGAACTACATATAGCCCCACTGGCTCTACATAGTGATTTAAACATATTGATCAAATGGTCAAGATGTACTACAGTAAGACTATATGTCATATCACAGTTGAAATGTTTGTAAAACAATCAGATTGATTTCACCAGTAAGCAAAGTTGCTAGCTTGATATGTTGAGATAGCATCTAAATGGTTATACAAGACTGTTCACTGCAAAAGGTGAGAACAGTCTTGTTTGACTGTCTGGTTCATTATCACCAGAGTGCTATTCTGTACCAGCTGATTTGCAGTGGTTACCTGTAACTGTAAAGCCTCCATATATGTTGTCACATTTGAGTTGCCGCTGTTAGGGTGACACTTGACCACTCCCTGACCTGCCAGTCCAAATGCCTGCCAAAGTCTGCAGTATGAATCGACTGGCAAGGACACATTCCTGCCAAAGTCTGCAGTGAGATTTGACCAGCAGGGTACAGTTATCTGGTGGGCTCTTCAACTGCTGCCCTGATATTTTTGTGGTTTTCGGTTTTTTGAGGGGTTCCCTCCCCACTTGTTGAGTCCACATTGAAATCACATAGAATTGTTCAGAACAGTGTTCAGAATGTGTACAAGTCTCAACATCTAGTTTAAAAAAATCCATCCTCACTCCCAGTTACTCATACTGATAACATAGGACATCACCTTGGATGTTCAACACATCTGTGATCGTGTTTGCTGGGAACATGCCTTCATTGGGCATTGGGTCGTTCACCTTGAAATGTGTCAGACATCGAGCCAATGATAGTCCCGATTAACATACTTGAAGCAAAGGTGGAGCACCAGAGGGCCACTCATTCCAGTAGGTCACATTATCAAGCGGCCTGACTGTCCCTCCAAGAAATGCATTCGCATTCTGCTCATGTGCACTCTGCCAGTCCGCCCAGACCTTATCAAGCATCTTTTGATGATCAGTGTCTTGAAAAGAAAACAGAAAGGTGTACCCACCCCATGATGCAGCCAGAACAATGGATCTAAGAGCATTAAACAAGAAATTTTAATCAGAATCTAAATTACCGCTGGGAACAGGTCCAGAATTAGCAACACAACCTAAAGGAGCAGTTGGAGGGCATTGACCAGCAAGATCACCCCCTGAATGGATCAATGATGAGATTCAACATGAACGAAACTCTGAAGTTCGACCACTTGCCTAATGCACCATGTACCGCATAAAGCGGTCCTTGAAACCCCTCCAAGCCCTTTTGGAAACCGGGGTAATCACCGATAGTCCCATTGATGATGCTGGCGATGGCTGAATAAGTTAATGTCAAATTAGCGTCTACAGTCGGATCTGAGTAAAATTGGCGAGTGGAGGTTGGACATTTATGAATGGCTGAAGTGTAAAGCTCCGACGAAGTGTATGGGGAAAAGGATATGAGAGCTTAAAAGAAGCAAAACCCCCGTCTTCAACTTCGAAATAACTGTCTGGGTTACCCCATCCTCCGAGACCGCTTTCTGGGTCAGAGTCGTTGAACATAGATGATCCAGACATATCTGTACACATTTGTTATTGTCGTAACGACCATGAAACTGTGATTCACCCTTCCTCCAATCCCAGTATGGAGCATTTCCTTGAAACCCGCACTTCGTCTTGAGTGCGCTTTCAAACGAGTGTAGAAACCAGCGATGCCAAGGAAACATAAGTCCATCTTGATGTAACTGTAGATGCTGGTTAGACAGCCTGGATTAAAAGATAGGGTGCTGTTTATAATGCCCGAAGAGTTGGAAACATGTTTACAAACAATGTTTCTAAACAGACCCTGTTTATAAACCGGTTTATAATTCTAGGGTAGATATATGTTAGAATTCCACATCATCGATACTACAAGCTAACGTAGGGCATACTGAATCATTTCCGTGCTTTTTTGAAGGTGCTTTGCGAGTCAATTGTTGTCCATCCAACCCACAGATCTAAGAAATTGTGACTGTTGCCGATGGGAATGCTGTTAGGGAGGCTTTTTAGAAGACGCATCAATTCCTGTATTTCGGCGTTATAGTGTAACACCCTAATAGCCGGTGTATTCATAGCTCAGGCACGCGGAACAACTACGGGGGCAAGAAATTTTTCGGATGATTTGTCATCACCGTGACTGCTACTCAAAATAGATGCTCTACCAGAATCAGCTGACAACGGCTGTGGCAGAAGCGGTAAATTGATGCTGAATTCAAACCTGCAGTGCACTACAGTGCTTGAATCAAGCTTGATAGTGGTCTGACAGGTGATAAATCTGATGACGTATTGATGTTTGCAAACAGGGCCCGGGGGTACTTCGATCCTGGTCTATAAACATGTTTGCAAACATCGGATATAAACAGCACCCTATTAAAAGACTCGGATAGAAAACACGGTACAAATGTACTGCCAACATCCATATGCATGTAAACAATGTCTATTCAAATAAATTGTTCAACTTTCATCCTTCTGAAATTAATACCACACATACCATCGTAGAAAGAGCCAGAGGTGTTGACCGGAGTAACAGGGTTTGGATCGACGGTAGGATTAAGGGCGTCAGAGTGGGGCAATGCGGCCAAGCACTACGAGCTGTGGTGAAAGATCCATTTAGGGATAAATACCAACGTTGACTGCTCTGATCCAGTCTGCACGTTCAGATGTCGACAAGGAACGCCATTCTTTGCGAATTGAGGGATTCGTGCATGTTGTAGCTGAGACAGAGGCAGGCAAGAAGAGAAGAAGTATTTGAAGAGCTACGAGATATGTTCTGGGAGAAGTCATCGCAACTTATGAGAAGCCCTAAGTCGGGGTCAGTCTTTATAGTACTGCAGGGGACCGACTGACTCAGCGAGACTGAAATTGATTGCTGGAGATGTACTACACTTGCCGATTGGAACTCCCCGTAGACTGTCAAGTGTCTCGCCACCATCTGGAACAATAGAACGATTCAGAAGTTGCAAGAAGGAAGGAAGTGTATTTACGGCACGAACGCCACTTTCCAGTATACATAAATAGTCTGAAATTCGAGGGCGTCTCACGTTAAGGTCTCTGGAACCTGTCAGAGTGTCTAAAAGTTGAACAGTCAGTAGAGCTCCCGCTACCGGGCCCGGATTATTCCGAGATGCCATAATATATCAGGCGGAATACGAACTCCGGAATGCTGCCTTCCATATAGCATATCTTATGTAGTCCGAAATTTATGTAATTACGAGATTCACTTCCGTGCAACGAGGTGTCCACTAATTTTCTGCACATTTCGTGCTGT
Organism: Megacollybia marginata; assembly: GCA_003313965.1. Taxonomy (NCBI): domain Eukaryota; kingdom Fungi; phylum Basidiomycota; class Agaricomycetes; order Agaricales; family Porotheleaceae; genus Megacollybia; species Megacollybia marginata. The sequence goes on from QLOY01006219.1 coordinate 5,877, forward strand.
CCTTCCTTGAACTGCTTCACTACTGCCTCACACTCAAGAGCACTATGCATGCCAGTAGCCAAAGGCTCGTAATGGCTTCATTCCCTCCGCAAGCTGCTAAATTCGCCACCATTGACACACTGTGTCATCGCCGCTGCGCTACCAAAAGAAGCTCGAAGTCGGGGCTTTAACAGGCCCGTTAGCAGCTTTTCGTTTACGTCGGATCATTCTTTTTTACCGCATCAAGTACTTTGACATCGTTCAAGTTTAAGTGGTAGCACATTGTCATCCAAAACATGCCGATTCCTACCTGTCAAGAGCTAGCCATGACGCCAGCCTTCAAGTTCGCAACACCCTCGTTGTGACTCGGGGTTCGTGTTCCTCTTTTGCTGATTCGTGACATCTTGTAAGGTAACCGTGACTCCAGGTCACAACGTAACACGGAAGGATGATGATCCGAGGGGCAGTGCGGCTCGGAATATTAAGGGGACGTTTCAGTAGTATTTAGAAATAACTTTCTATCTTCCTACCTCTTTGTACTACGGTATTTTCCAGTATAGAAAGAGGTCAAACGCAGTCTTGCGTGACAGGAAGCTGGGAAGTGTTACACATCTAGAACTCAACCAGACTAAACGTTAAAGTTGAATTCATCGAACCATATCACGCAGCTATCAGAGAGAGGTAGACCGTTTAGAAGTTCTTACAAGCATTCATCAACGGTTCTCTGTTGTGGAGTCTCTTTTCTTCCTGCTTTCCATACACCTCGCCAAAAAAATGCTACTCCAAACCAAATAGACGGTTCTCCAGCCTGAGTGAATTGGCGACACATGGCCATCGTAGGCAGTATCCGAAGTCACGTATCTGTAAATAGTGTTGTTGTATTCGCACTTGCTACTAGATTTCTGGAGCTTCAGGAAGCATTCGTCCTTCGGTCATCATCATCCGCATAGCATACTCCGTAAGTCGATCTCGATCTTCTCTCGACGCCTGGAACTGAACCATTTACTGATAAGGCTCCAACCATACTATCTATTTACTGTATATATATGGTTCTAACTGCGATTGTAATCATATATGTATAGGGTTTACTGACCGAGTGTGAGTATACAGTAGATATACTATATAGATAGTTTATACAGTTGGGTAGGCCTCCGGGATCTGCACCTAACTTAGGAAGGATGTAACGTAAGGTTTGCAATACTCTTCGCTACCGAGCAAACCAACCTACCCGACCCCAATGGATGTCATTCTCCCTGACAATTCAAGCCGCCAACGCAAGGACACAAATGGAAACAAGGGATCGACCCTACCGTGCACGAGCTGTATCAGGCAGGAATTTCAGCTCCCGGCTGGTCGGTGTGTACGTCAGAGGCCTTAGGTTAGGTAATATTGTATGTAATGTCTGTATGGAAGGCTAAAGGAAGGGCATATCAACTTCTTTTTGTCTTCCGGAGTTGGGTTTCCCGGAATTGAGTAAATCTTCGACTTCAGGTTGTGGCACAGAACAACATGGTGGCATTATAACATTCTGCAATTGGCAACATGCGACATGTACACGTACATTCAATGTGCCGTGGCTTGGATTGCGTCCAAATCGCATCACTTGTCAAAGAAAGTCTTTACCGTGAGCTGAATTGGGTTCCATATGCTTGCAATCAAGTTACTCGGAACAGGGACGGTGTGATTACACGTGTGGACAGTATATAAGCTAGAAGTTCCAGCATCTACTCAGACCAAATGGGCTCTTTTCGTTTCTTCACTGTTCTCTCCGTCGTTGTCTTGGCTCTGGCATCACCTCTCGCCATCCGGGATGCGGTTACAGTCCAAAACGACATCACTCAGCAGATCGCCCCTCAAGCTACAGCCTTAGCCAACGCCGTTAATGCCTTCCCCGCATCTGGTCTACTTGGTGCAGTGGTATGCTTGCTCTTCTATCATTTCCCTAGGGGTAAATAAGAAATTAGAACATACAAGATGCTGCTACAACTCTTGGTAGCAGTATAGACAGCACTGCCAATGATGCCAAGGCAAGCTCATATCACTATCAGTATGATCAAACTTAGCCTTCTTACTCAGGCTGCTGGACCCTTTTCCGAGGCGGACGGTCTGACTATCTTTGAAGCAGTTCATGCTTTTGAACCATATATTTTGTCCACATTGTCAGGCCTCGTCTCTAAGATATCGGCCTTCCAGGGTCGGTCGTTCAACGTTCATGTTCCACTGGGCTACTGACTGACTTGCTGCTTCAGCTTCTAGTCTTTCCCCCCTGGTTCTTAACAATCTTCAACACCTGAACGCAAGTTTTACCGATCTCGCAGATGCATTGATTGCTAATCAACCTGTCGGTACATTTCTTTGGTGCCCAAGTTGATCTTCATCGTCTTTGCAGGATGATCTGGTTGCGAACGCGACAACCATCAAGAATACTGTCACTTCGGCATTTACCTCGGCTATTGAGGCTTATTCGAGTTGATTGAGCAGCGCTTATTGTGTATAGGACACAGAAATAAATCATTGATTCTACTGGCTTGAGCATACTCTAGAAGTGAAGCAGAGGAGTAAAATGGCTGAAAGGTAGTTTATGACATATCCAATATCCTCTCAAGAGTGGCAGACCCGTAATGCAGAAAAATAAAAGAGTCCAACAAGGGTTAGTGCTGCGGTAGTTCAGTCTATTGGCCACAAGATCTCCGTCAGCTGACAGCACTTCGAGACTCCCAAATCTCAGAATGTCATAATGCCACCATGTTGCTCCTTCTGATCAAAGCTGCACCACAACCTGAAGTCGAAGATTTACTCAATTCCGGGGAACCCAGCTCCGGAAGACAAAAAGAAGCTGATATGCCGTGTACATACACTTTCTTCCTTCCCTCCTTCCATACAGACATTACATACAATGACTCCACAGTTGCCACTCGGTTGCCACTCACGATCCCTGCACGACGGATGATTTCCATTTCAAACAGGGACTCGGTTTACACATTAACGGACATAGCCATGGCATGTAAGTATATTGCTCAGAATCTGGTTCTTTCTTTTGACTCGCAAGGTCTTGCTGACTAATTGCTCATTCACGCTACACAATACCACCCGTTCTATGTAATGCCAGTTCCATCCTCTGGAAGGATCTTCGAGGGGATGGCAGAAAATCCATCAATACACTTGTTTGGAAGCTTCCTCCATTCCTCAATGGATGAACGGTCTCAAGAAGATGCCCTATTACAGAATTGTACTTCATATAGATCATAGGGGCCCATACAAGGAGCAGTTGATCCAACTCCGAGTCGGAAGAAGCAGAAGCAGTGCCACAGACAGCCTCTTTGGAAGCAAATAAACTAATTGAGGGAGCTCAATGGAAGACTCAGAAGCAGTGCAACAGAAGCCGACTCGCATATATGTACCGAACCTTAAGGCCTTGAGGTGGTGCAGTTGCTGTTTAGGATATAGCTATCGGCATGGAATACTATACTTGGTAATAAATCGGGCCTGGCATTAGTCAAAACCCTGCCTGGTACAGCTCGTGCACCATAGTCTTACGGATTGATGGCCTTAATCGTGCCAGTGATTGTCAGTACCTTGGAGTGAGTGTCGTCGGTGACGTGAACTAGTTGGTTGCTCCATTGGTGGCGGGTCTTTCTATCAAAGTCCACTTTTGAGCTTCGACAAATTCTCTGCATTCCTTGATAGTGCCTAATTAAATCGGAGTCAGAGAAGTTCCCCGGAATGGCAAATGAATATCGACAAAATGTAGCCCTTCAGTTATCGTTATCGTCCTTGCCTATCGCAGAATTACAGCCAAGCGTGTGATGGCCATCCGAAATCAAGTGTTTGGCTTGGGATTCACAGCAGATGATGGCATATCGGCATATCGGCGCCTCGCTGTCTATGTTCTCCGAGTCGGAGATTAGCAACTCCGGAAGAATCATTTTTGCATTCGTCCCACGTTCCCGTAAACATCACTTTTAAGTAATTAATCTCGATGCTATTTCAAGTTTCTCCTTAACCTTTCACTCTGCAATATCGGTATGCATACCACTCAAGGACGCCGATCCTGGACTGCTCAAGAAGACCAGCTCCTCCGCGATGCTGTGGAAACAGGTTCGCCATCATCGTCTTTCTGTTTGTTCTATGGCACTGAGCTCACTTTAGAGAACCCTGGAAGTCCCAGTCCTTCCAGGTGGCATGCTATTGCAAAACATGTTCCCACTCGCACTAACAAGGAATGTCGCAAGCGCTGGTTTGCGACAATGGCCTCAGAGGTTGTTAAAGGATGGTGGTCACCTGATGAGGATGAGCGTCTTCTGAACGCAATCGAGAAATATGGGACTAGGTGCTTTGAGTCTCATTATTCTGATACTGT
>QLOY01006221.1:0-16965 GCA_003313965.1 Megacollybia marginata
TTGCAGTAGTGCCATCTATATGGTTACTAAACCATTTCTGAGGTGCTCCAATTAAATGAAGTCCTAGGTGTGCAATTATCTCTTGAGATCAGTACGGTCCTCCCAAATGATTGACCTTGCACCATCTGCAGAATTGAGTTAAGAACTCCTCAAATCTATCAATATCCAGGTCTCCATCCATATCACTAACTTTAACCACATTGAACTTGACTCCTTCATGGTTTGTAGTAACAATAGTGCCCAGGTGAGTCTCTATCAATTTGTGATATCTTTCTTGAACTCATAAAAGATACGCTTCATCAACAATTCCCCGACTAAATCCATCCTGCAGTTGAAGTTGATTGAACTCTTCATCTCCATAAAATGGTGATTGCCAGACCCGTACATTCATTTTGGTTAAGTCTGGCTTCGACTCATCATTCTCTGGGGTTAGTGCATTTCCACTACCATCTCCTGGATCGCCTCCAGGTGCTCCTGGTGCGTTCCCACCTACATTCCGACCCCTTCTACTTCTCGAGTTCGATCTACTTCTATCAGATCGTCTACCTCTGCCTGGCGGTCCACCTCCACCTGGTGGCCCATTTCCGTCATCACTATCATCTGGTGGATCTCCACCTGGTCCTGTAGGTGGTCGATGGTCATCATGGGATGCATTTGATCTTCATGACTCATTTTGCAAAGTAGGAGTTCGTCCAGTATGTTGGGTTCCTGATGGTCCAGCAACTGGTTTAACTCTTGAGTCATGACTAGAATATTTGCCTTTAGCTAAGTCATTCCAGAATTGTCTCATTTTAACCAAGTCATGATGTTTCCATATATCCAGAGGTTGTCCATTCTTATCAAATTGCACTCCTTGATCCACATAACACGATGGTATTCCCTTATCCAAATCTGAATTAAACCATCGCTGCCACTGAACACGAATTTCCCATGTGTCTCCAATGCCTGGGAATTGTGTACTGTTGGCATTACGTTCCCCTGAGACATTCCTGGTATCCACCTGACCATATTCATTTCCCTTCTCATTGACTTCAAATGGATCCTTCCAGAAAATTGTCTTTGTTGATTCATCATCCGATTCATCAGGTCCTATCTGGTCAAAAGGAATCCCTTTATCAAGACTAAGTGCAAATTCACGGAAAAACTGATATAAATCTTGTTTGGGATGAGCTTGTATCCATTTCCGAATGTGTCTTGCTCCCAATGTCTGAGCCAATCGCAACACCACTAAATCAATTCCATCTTTCTCAAGCTGATTCAATACCCAGACTGGCACTCGCAGGTCTCCAATCACATAGGGTTGAGTCCATTGAATATGTCTCGATTTTGGTGCTACTTGTTTCTCAGATTGTGACGTCCTATGTTGAGCATCGGTAAGTTGTGTTTCGGATTCGTTTCTCATCTCCTCTCGTTTTTTCGCTCTTGCAATCTTCAGCCGTTCCTCCCGAACTTGGTCTCGAAGATTGAACCATCTGCGAAATGCAATCCAAAAATTATCTCGAAACTCATCATGTCCGTGTACAGCAGGATCATCTGTATACTTTTTCAAGTGAGTTGTGATCCAATTTCGTTGCCTAACCAAATTATGCTCCAATTCGGTTTCATACAATAGATCATCTTCATCTTCCTCTAATTCTCATTTCTCTTTCTCTAATGCCCTCATTCGTTCTGAAATCCTGAGTGGCAAATCTCCATAATGAACCGACTAAGTCTAGAATTTCTCGGTCATACTTTACACGATCTTTGATCCACTCTGCATTTGCTGTGGATCGTATGGCCGTGTTACCCGATTCCTGATCGGGATGTCGATCATTCTGATTGACAGCTTCTGCCGTCGGCATCACGGCAGGTGCTATATTCGGTTGCTGAACTCTGGTAAGCTGATCATCGGGACCGTCTCCTGAGTTGCTTAGAAGCATAGTTTCTTGGCAGCTTAGTAACTGATCTGGGTCTCCAGCATCCGACGTCTCCTTCCTTTCTTCCTGCCCACTTTCCGGGCTCTTCTCCTCATTCTCAATCTTCGCCAGAAATTCGGTTACCAATGCTGAATTCGAATCCTCTTCATTATAATTTATTGGCTCCTACTCCCCTCAATTCTCCTGACATCAACTCTTCTGCCAACGCACTAACCTGCACTCTCGTTGCATGCCCTCGATAACTTCCTCTGCCACTCACAGATCCTGCTCGACCGCCAACTCTTCGTACTGGTATCCCACTTCCTCGTCGTCTCGGTGTTTCATAGATTACTGGATTACTCACAGTACCCCCTGACCGCAGACGACGACGTTCAGCATCCTCGACCTGTGTAACTTCCTCGGTACTCATATCTATCACCAATGAGTGTTAAGAAGGTTCAAAAAAGTGTTGAGCTTCCGGTCTTCTTACAAGACACCCAAAGAACCAGACCAACGTGTATTGGTGATTCCTAAGTATACGTAGTAAGAAGTTAAGATAAAAGCTAATTAAGTAATTAAATATAAACGGTTTATATACAGTTACATGTCACCAGTCACACATCCGTTACACCAAGGTCCTACCTCCCTCGCATATAACCAACAACAAATCCTTCAATACACGAACAGAAAAAATTTCTACACTCATCGCTCAAACCCACAAGACCAATCCCATCACAACCGCACCGCCCAACACCGCAACTCCCAACATCTTATTCGACACCACAGCATTAAGGTTATCCACGACGGCCATGCCCATGTTTCTATGTTTCTATGTTTAATCTACCTACGCCCTTAATGGACTAAGTCTAATAGTCCAACTCAATTCTCATTTTATTTGCCATTTTATTTTCTCGTAAGACACTAGCGATGTCAGCAACTCGGAGATATCCCACATTTGGATTGTAAACCTTCTTCCTCCTACCATTCTATGTACACACAAATTGTTGTTTCAGTCCTAAAATAGGTCCTGGACAAACCTAAGCTTCCTATTTATACTTATATGCGGACTAGTAGCGAACGGTGGAGGACTGCAAAGGATGGGCGCTACTTTTTCATTTTACGTTACTTTCTAATGCCGTTGCATCGCTTACTGCGTTACGAGAAAATAAAATGGCAAATAAAATGAGAATTGAGTTGGACTAATGACTCGGTAGATCTAATTAAGTGGTTCTAATCTATTTATAACAGCCTAGATCGGGTGCGTCAAAACCTACCCAGGAAAACCTCTTTTGAGGAAAAAACCTATGGTTAGGGAAAAGCTACCGTCTGGCCCATTGAAGATGAAATTGTAACATAGAGTAATTAGTTGAAATGAGGTAAAACGACGAATCCAGATAATCTTATGTGAAAATTCATACCTTTGTCCGTTTGGGTGTTGTTTTCTGAATGAATTCTCCCCAAATTCTGCTGGCTAGTCTGATGGCTATCATCGTGTGCCAGGTATTGTGAATATTGTGTGCCAATTTTTCGGAGTGGATGTGGTTCGATATTTCTGCCTTTAGTATTTCCTTGATTGGCGGGACGTGTCCTAGGTAGTACTGAGTGCGAGCTAGCGGCCAGGATCGTCAACAATCTATAAATAATGACTTAGCTCGAGTTATGATCTCCCTCTTCACTGTCTGATTGAACTTCTCCTTTTCCAGTATCTTCTCCATTGTGTTTACTACTTCCGTTTTTGCCTCTTCCCTGAATCTGTTGAACATTGAGCAATCAGTAAATATGTGGTCTATGTCTTCTATTTTTTCGCATCCGAATCTGCATTTGTTTGAACCTATCATTTTTCTTCTCGCCATGGTATCTGCTGACGGTAGTTGTCCTGATCTTGCGTATAACTGTACTGTTGCTGAATAAGCTGACATCGCCTTTATGTACGGGTACGGTGGTGGGCTTATTTTATCATAAAGCCATGTTGCCATACGTAGATTATGACCTGAAGCTAAACTGTTAGCCGATGTTTGATCAATGAGAGAGGTGACCAGTGGTTTTATGTTCGACTCTATCCATCCTAGTTCACTTGAATGAAAAGTGTAGTCGTCCATGTAAAATGTAGGTATTGGAGCTTTGAGTATCTTCGATGCGATCTCTTCCTTTGATGCTTTCGACGTGTAATAGTCTGCCTCATAGTTGAGCTTCGCCGGTTTTGATAGTAGCTCGATCGAGTGTCCCTTTGTATAACCTATGTTGAGCTTTGGTTTCCTGCTTATTAGATCCATTAGCCATCTGCAATATGATCTCCCTGGTGCATGACGAAGTTTTGCTGTTGTATTGCTTCCCGCTTTATGATCCTCTGCGAGACGAACTGTATTTAGATGATCAGAGAATAATTGCGAACTCTCATTTGACTTAGCTAGTGTTGCGGTGGCGATCATTCCCATCAATTCACCTTGTAGGATTGAGTTCGCCTTCCCTTCAACACGCAGTGCCAATGTTTTCGGTCCTGTAATAGCGCAAGTCACAATCTTCTCGTCTAGCGGTCCTGCAGCTGCCAGTCTCATGGATCCATCTGATCCCCATACTTCTACGCCATCTGATTCCTTTACTGATGATAGTTTGAGTGGGGATAGTTGCGTTGATGCTCTTATGATGTTTTCTGCGCGATTCTTCCGTGTTTCCCTGTCTAAAATTAGATCTTTGCTGCCAATGACGCACCTCGATAGATCTAAACCATGTAATGCTCTGTGTAATTTACTCCATATTGGTTTTAATTCCTCCATTTTCTTTCCATCATATGACCCGTGAACAATCGGTTGTGATGGGATATCTAGTATGGTGTCAATACGATTTTTGCTTACCTGGGATGCCCATTGTATTCCTCTTTTTCGTAATGCTCGGGTTGTATTTCCGTGAATTCCAGTCTCTTTTCCTATCAACCTTGCTATGTGAGATAAGCTTACCTGTCCCTCCAATATGAAGCTGTTGTCTGTCCGTCGAAGGTCTATTGACACCGCTCGCAAACCCCTTTGTGCCTCTATCCATGCAACTGGAAGTTTCTTGTACATTCTTGTGTAGTTTCAATCTGACAGAGTGTCGATTGGGTTTTCACATTCGTTGATGGAACATGACCAATCTGCCAGCGTGATCCTCGCCATTGACCGATATGGCTGTATGTGATGGTTGAGATCCCTGGCTAGGCCTTCTATTGCTATCGCCGTGTTTATTTTCATGATTGAGGGAAATTCGAACCCCATTTGTTTGATGGGTAGTTGGAGTAGTTCGGAGTTCGGTCGAAACGGAAATCCCAAACACTCATGTACATTAGCTGTGACCTTGTGATCTAGTTCTTCAGCTTCTTTCCTGGTGATTGGTTGTAGTGCTAGCATAGCACAGGCTCGAGACATCACATTTTGCATGATGATTTTCCGTAACAGCGTTATTGGATTCCGTACTGTCAATTTTGGGAATGAGAAGTCGTTGATGAATTCTGTTAGGGCCTGGGTTCTGCTCGATGGATCATTGATGAACGTTCTGAGCATCTCCAGCTGCCCATGAATGACGTTGACTGGGTGGTATGTGATGTTCCACGGGTTTTTTCCTGGTGTCTGCGTGATTGATGGCATCATCACCGTTTCTGATGACATGCTATCATCCTCTAGAATGTATACCGATGTTTTGTTCCATTGGGTAAGCCAATTATATGCGTACTGAAAACGCTCCATCTGTAGGCAAAAGAATTGGAGACCTGTCAAATCCGTAGCGAATATGTATGAGTCGTCCATCGCCTCTACCATGGTTACCGGTAATTCGATTAGATCATCCAGTGTGTGCGGGTCTCCTGCTGTCTAAGCTATCGGAAATAGAGACGATGGGGAGAGAGAGGGGGAGGTTCCCTAATTAGGAAACTCCTTTCTCTCTGTGAGAGAGATTCCGGAGGACGACGACTCCCCCAGAATCAAGTCTCGGGAATGGGAGGGTGGGTGTTGCGATTTGGCCGACGTCAAGGTTGCTGACAAGCCGAAGATTCTCACCTTCCGCTTAGTCAGCAACTCTTGAGTTCATCGCTGCGCTCTTACCTCAAGTGTGCAGCTGTCTAAGCTATCGGAAATAGAGACGATGGGGAGAGAGAGGGGGAGGTTCCCTAATTAGGAAACTCCTTTCTCTCTGTGAGAGAGATTCCGGAGGACGACGACTCCCCCAAACTGCTCGCAGAGCACAGACGGAGTCCTCAGGAATCCGTCTCCCCCCTTGCTCGATGAAGCATATATTGACTTGATAAACAGGGTTAAAAGTCACTAGAAATTTTCTTGGACCTCAGACTTGTCTTTAATATGGGTCAGACTATCTGACTCAGTTGATAGCAGTGTATGCCAACTTTGACAAATCAATGTAATGCCCAGAACGAGAGTCAATGCAAAATTAAGTGAATTTTGCGAGATCAGCACATCCGAGTCAGGAGACACAACTTGATATCCATACAAATGGGTGCAACGAAGCAGATTCAAGAGGAAAAAGAGTCTAATCAAGTAGCAATAAATTGTGTTATCACTTGATCAAAGAAGATAATTTAGCTTGAAGCATGGAGTTGAAAGACAACATAATAGAATGGAGATGGTGAAATCATTGACATCAAAATTGTAGGTGAAACTTCAATGAGTGGAATTAAAGTGAGTCAGACATTGGTGCGCTCCGAAGCAATAAAGAAGAGTATGATCTCATGTCCAATCAACACAAAGGAAACTTGAAGGGAATGGTGAGTTATCACAAAGTCTTTGCAATAACTAAACAATAACTGTTGAATCAATTGATGTGATCTCAATACTTGAAAAGTATCCAGCCTAATGATTCAGTTGATAGCATTGGCTATGACTGGGTGCATGGCACTGCCATTGACACCGAAGGCTATTACATCATAAATCTGCTCAAGCAAGACTGCTTGGATGAGAAAAAGATGCGATGACATCCACAGGCGAAAGCGGGAAGCCCGGCCTGGGAGAAGGATACAACTAGATACAACCTCGAGCGAAAGCGGGAAGCCCAGCTCGGGTAAAAAGGATATGACATCATCCCCAGGCGAAAGCGGGAAGCCCGGCCTGGGAGAAGGATACAACCTCGAGTGAAAGCGGGAAGCCCGGCTCAGGTAAAAAAGATATGACATCATCCCCAGGCGAAAGCGGGAAGCCCGGCCTGGGAGAAGGATACAACCTCGAGCGAAAGCGGGAAGCCCGGCTCATGTGAAAAAGATATGATATCATCCCCAGGCAAAAGCAGGAAGCCCGGCCTGGGAGACAACTGGATACAACCTCGAGCAAAAGCATGAAGCCTGGCTTGGGTTCAACCACAAGTGAAAAGCGGGAAGCTCGACTTGGGTGAAAGAATGAGCAAAGGCGGGAAGCCCAGCTCTAGAATAACGGACGAAAGCGGGAAGCCCGGTCCGGTGAGCAAAGGCAGGAAGCCAGGCTCGATGGAAATAAAACAAACGGATCTTACCTTTGATGATGGAATGGCAAGATGCAGATCTCAGTCATGTGACAGATTCAGACTCAGCATATACATCGTCGCAGCACGAACAAGCATCGCAATCGACTTCTGTTGATGCAAAAACATTACCTGAGCATCTCTCCATTGATGTTGATGTTCAATACAATTTACCAGTCCGATTAACCACTACAAGGCCAGGCAATCATAGACAAGGATGCTGAGGTCTCGAGTCCATTGGAGGAATTTTGCTGAGTGTAGATCAATAAGCAGAGGTAGTTGGAAAGTAGAAAAAGCGACAGAGGTAGGGAAACAACGAAGTTCATACTGTTGCGATTTGGCCGACGTCGAGGTTGCTGACAAGCCGAAGATTCTCACCTTCCGCTTAGTCAGCAACTCTTGAGTTCATCGCTGCGCTCTTACCTCAAGTGTGCATTCATCGCGTTTGATGATCTAATGATTAGTTTTCTCGAGCTGTCTTTCACAAGGTCATCTAGCCACCGGTGACCTAGACTTGTAGTCATAGTGGCTTTAAGAGGAGATAGAGGGCCACCCTGTTTTGTTACTCTGTTTATGAATATCTCATCCGATAATCTGTAAGCTGTCCTGACTTTGCATGGAACCATCGATTGTGATGCGTTGTCAAGGTTTATGATGCTCTCTGGAAGTCCGTACACTCTGATTGCGTCATGGAAACCTTGAGGTGCGAAGTAGTCGAAACCCTTCAGTTGGTCTCGCTTGATACAATATACCAGTTCCTTGTTTCTATGAGACCATGTCTGGATTCCTGTGAGGAATCTCATGAGATCTCTACCCTGAACTCCTGCCTGTGTCGCGATTTGGGTCTCCGGTATTATACCGAGTTTGGTGATGTACGGGGTTATGCAATAGTTGAGCCATGTCATTGGGGAGTTTGCTATGAAGTTGGATAGCATAATCCCCCTGTAGTTTACCAGGCTTGTTCGTAATCCTTTTTTGTATAAGGTTACCGATATTACCTCTTTGATCTTCCCGGGAAATGATGCGTTCATCACGATGTAGTTGTGCAACTCCACCACTAACGCAAGTGTTCTATCGCTTAGAATCTTGATCCACCACTTTCCCCATTTGTCCAGTCCCAGTGCTGGTCTCAGGTTTCCTTTCCTAAGCATTGCACGGAAAGTTGTGATGGTTGCTGGTTGGGGCCATTGAAATGGTTCATTTTCCACTCGTCGTTTTGTTTCTTGTACTGATGGAGTTTCTAACCAAGGTTTCGGTGTGTCAGGGGGTGGTTTCCTAGTGTATAGCTTTTGGAAGTATTCCGCCGACGCCCTTTTTACTTCCTCTGGCTTCAATAGTATGCAGTTGGGATCTTCAGGGTCTATCACCATAACCGGAAGTCCGATGGGGTCGACACTGGCATTAACCAGTTTTCTCGTTGATCCTGAATTCAATGCCCACCTGATTTGTTTTGTGTCCTTCTCCCTAGCTTGTGAATATGCCTCTTTTGATTTTTCCTGGTATAGTTCCTTTGCTAATTCCTTTCGTTTTCTTTTCAGAGTTTGTTCCAGTTCTTCATTGCTTGAGTTCTCCCCCATAGAGGTTTGAAGTCGACGTAAGTATTGAACGCTTTTGTTCGAGACACGTGCATCCAGGAAAAACCTGACTTGGTCCCTGGGATGTAACAGGCCTCGGGAGACATCCCAGGACGTGATGGGACGCTGGGGACGCTGGGGAAGTCCCGGGGACCAGCAGGGTCACAGTTACCAAATGCAACACTAACAGGGAGGAATCGGACACTTCCGCAATACACGCAAGACGGGCTGGAGACGGACTGGGGATGTGCCGGGGATGCGCTGGGGATTCGCTGGGGATTCGCTGGGGATGCAGTAAGACAATTAAAACTAGACGCTGTAGTTCCCAAACTCGTTGGGTATAGCCCGAAGGTCCACTGAAGTTGAGCGAGGCACAGCAGGAGGCGGCTTAGCATGGTTCGACATCATAGGCACGCAGTGAGTTAATCATTAGTGTAATGATTGGTATATAAGATACAACGAGTGGTGAGAAGTATTAAGCAACATAACGGGTATATCAAGGATTCATTGACAACAAGCACTATGGGATTGAGAATAAAGGATGGGGGTTAATTACAACTCACCTTGTCCTAGCTGCGATCATCCCAACCATCCTGCCCTCCCCTGCTCCCTTTCTCAAGATTCGTGGTGTCGATGCGGTCGTCATATATCTCATTGTCAGAATTATTGCCATCTGCATTGGGATCGGGGTTGGGATTGCCGTCTTCAGCAAGAGGAGCGAGGTGAGGGTCCTGGACTATCTCTGAGTCTTGCTCAGTCCATTCTTCCGTTTCCCTGTTTCGAGCCGCTCTCGCCTCTGCTTCCTGATTCAGATAATCCAGGTCGAGCTTGGGGAATTGAGGTCTCGAGTCAGCGGTGTAACCCCTGCTATGTCAGCGTAAAGAACTTCCATCAAAGAGAGTTACCAGGCTAGCTTCCGGATATCCGACTCGATCATTGAGATATAGCTGGGAGTCTTGATGGCTAGATTACTATAGGAATCCATTGATTTTCTGAACAGGTCACTGTATTGGTCCTCTGTAAAGAAGACTTGTCGATAAGTACCAAGATGATACTCTTCAACAATGTTCTTTATCTAAGGAAAATTAGTGAGGGAACTGATAAACTGACCCTTACTATAACATGAGCAAGACAAATCAAAGATTGTGGAGGTGTTGTGGCTCGTCTGAGCTTGAAATGGATGTCAGGACTCAACTTCATACCCATGACCAGGTGGATGATGGTAGGAATAACAGGGCTCAAGAAAGGAATGTCTACCACTGGGCCCTTGATATTCTGGAACAAATAAGCAGAGATCTTTTCAATACGAAGCGTACTATAACATCCACTTGATCTTGGCTGAACAAACTCCTATGTAGAAGAAGCCCAGTAATCCTGGTGGTTTGCTCAGGGTCGTAATGATCTGGAGTGAGCATGTAGAGGTAAAGATTGGAGAAATGAGGAGTCTCACCTAAATGGAAGTGGTTCGTAACAGCAGGTGCACAAATTCTCTTAAGGTCTGATCTGAACCTTCCAATTGTCTAACAGATCTGATTTTTAGGTCAGTAGGTAGTATAAAGGAAATAGTACAAACAAATCAGCAAAAAGACCTGATAAATTGGTGGTCGTCTGATTTCACTAGATCATTGTAGGCCTGGCCGAACATTCTCTTTCTTGATTTGGCCGGGACGCTGTCTTCAGGTAGACTTTGAATCCCTTCGCCGAGGCGATTCAGAACATTGATGTCGTCTTCAAGGGAAAAGCATTCTCCAGGACCGCATACGCTTGGTTGACTCTCTTCCCAAATTTTCCAAGGGTCACTATGTTTTGAATTCCGGAATGTCTGAGCTGCTTCTCAGAAACCTTCAGACCCCCTTGCCTTTTGCTGCTTCCTTCCTCATCCTCGTCGGTGTCGGTGTCGTCTCGATCACTTGCATCATAGTAGCCAGCCTTCAAAGACGAATAAGCCTCAGTCCCGTTCCCTTCTGATGGCCTCTTTTTCCTCAGGGGAGCTTGTTTCAAAGGAGTGAGTGGTAGGCTCTTACGTTTCCCCCCCTTCTTGAACGGTGTAACCACAAGTAACTGGAAAGGATAGTCAGCATACTTGTACGTAGTATTTCCTTACCTGATTATCTTGAACGCCAGCCAGGGGACGACACTATTATAAATGGTTAAGTTAGAGCAGACAGAAGAATTACACATTTACTTGGTTGCCTCTCCACTTGGGAGCTTCAACTTCTTCTTCAGTCTCGACTTGTTCACCAGGAGGCAGAGTAGAAACCCTCATAGGACTGTGAGGACGGAGGAAATTGGGGGCTTCCTCATCAACGTCAGGATCAACGTCAGGATCAACATTGAGATCGACATTGGGATCAACGTCAGGATCGACATTAGAATTGATGTTGAGGTCATTGTCATTGTCATTGTCAAAGTCATTGTCGTTATCGTGGTCATCATTTTCGGCTCCTTCAACATGGGAGTGGTTACCAGATGAAACCCCTATGAACACCTTAGTAGATACCATGTATAAAGTAGCGGTACCACAGTCTGAGGTCTCTTGTTCAGGTTGCACTGTATTCTGGAGCTTTTGAGCCAACCTAGAAGCGCTTTCCTTTTGAAACCAAGCTTCATCATCCTAATAATCATCAAGTGATAGAAGAAACGAACAGGCAGTGAACAGTCACCTTACTAAACACAACCGCATGCTGGCGTTCAAGTGGCCTATGCACTGATGACGGTTGGATGTTTCTAGTCCAGAAGACTGCTGATCACTGACCTCTCGGCTTTTCCTTTCCCTCTGGCAATAGCATTTAAATCGATAAACCGATCATGTCAACTAGTACTCACTTTGAGACCCGGCTTCTGCGGGAAGCTGATTGGTCATTTTCTTTTCTATAGACTCAAGATGAGTGTCTTCCTTCACCAAAGGTTTGACGGAGCTGTTGAAGTAAAGGGGAAAGGGAGCTTTAACTCCAGCTAAACTGGTGGGCCCTGCCACAAAGTCCTGAAGTTTTAGGTTAGGTATCACTTTCCGCTTGGGACGAGACTCCGCAAGTGCAGGTGCAGGTGGAGCTGACACGGAGGCCTGTACTTCTTGAGTGGTAGATAGCCTCTTGGCACGAGACCTCTTGGCTGGAGCTGACACCGTGGTCTGCGCCTCAACGGCATCAATGATGACCTACACCCCAAAGTAAGTGTCTGTATGGCTTAAAGGAGTCATACTTCAGTGGTGGCTCCACGTCTTTTCCTGGATTGGTGGTGGGTCAACATTGAACCGCTGTAAGGGTGTCAATATCGATACAGATAGTAAACAGCGCCAGCACTGGAAGTCAACGTTAGGCTTCAACGTTAGGCTCCTCAACGTTAGCCTGTGGATCCACGTACCAGATGCTGGGAGATGTAGATAAGTTTTATGTGATAGAAAAGCAGATATATAAGTAAAAAATGAGTGTTCAATAATGAGGGTAGTAGTATGAAATAGAAAGTGGTGGCTCGTTTTTTGACTATATGTGTCTATCATGTGATATATCCCAGTTAGTGCAGATACTGGTTCTCAGCCCAACTGTTTCGACTATGGACCCATTCAGTACCTGCTCCGTCGCTGTGGAGTACCAATGAGGCCCTAATCCCCGTAAACGATAGATTAAAATGTGTTATCTTGTTAGAAAAAAAGATGAAAACATCTCCGTTTCTCAGTGGAACCACTAGACCTGGTTCAAAAAGAACCAAATCCCCCCTCTCATGTTCTCCTATATCTAAAACAATGCAGGCTTGGAGGTCCTTCTGGTCTCTGTGAGCGAGAGTTGCTATGTTGAGATTGAGAACAAAACCTGAAAAGGGATACGCTGGGCTGTGGGAATTGTTCGGCAAGATGGAACCAAACATCTCAATAGTTTTGTAGATTTCAGGAAAATAATCGTGGAACTATAAACTTCTCAATAAAAGTTCAAGATGGAGAGAATACCTACCTTCTCCGCTATCCAGTCAAAGACCTCATCAAACGTCTCTGCCATGTTGTTGTACAGAGGATGCTGCCTTCGCATATCCTCAGATATTTGAGGTGTAAACTGAGTATGGTTGGTACGAGAAGCTTCCTTGACTTTGAGATAGTATGGGTGGACGTGGGCTGGGGCTCCAGTTCCCTATGAAGTGTGAGCCGACCTTCTCTTCAAGAGAGTATTCATTCACCTTGGTGGAACACCTCATATACTGTGAAAAATGAAGAGCACTGAATGTTTCCCCGCCCTCAGTCCACTCAATGTTGCCGTGTACTTCGATGATTGCTTTCAGGTTGCTCAACACTTTCTTTTTCAACCGCTCTGGCATATCACCTGAGATATGGCCCACTAGGTCGTTCCTTGCGTCACGAATCTGAAGAGTCCTACTGGGGAGAAGTCAGAAGAGAGTCTGGACCAAGCAGAGAGCCCACAAACCGGGCGAATAAACATCTATTGATCCTAACATACTCATCCGACATTTGCACTCCTTCATGATCGTATTTCTTATCCAGCTGTACTAAATCAGAAAAGACTTCGTCAACTTTGCACCACTTACTGTCGTCCTTAACTGTTCTTCAGAAAGAGGCTCTACAGCACGCTCGGCCTTCTCTCATTGTTGTTCAGTCCAGGTCTGACGACTGACCTGCTCTGCAGAAAAAGGAGTTTGCTTATTTCTTGCAGCCTGAAGGTCGAAGGGGATGTCTATTACAACATTGGCACGTTTGACCCGTCTGAGGGCCTGCTCAGGCGACGTGAATTTGACCGAGGTAGACAAGGTAGACAGTGAGCAGACAGGTGGTTCGGGCATATGCTGTTGCTGGAGTGGCATAGACGGCAGGTAAAAGCAAGCCCAGCTCTCTGTATCCCTGTGCATTAATTTGAAATTACTGTCGACTTTCAGCAAAAGGGGTTGAGATAAAAGACACTCATACTTTTGCTGTATGGATTCGAAAAGGACGTCTGTAGCACTGATATCACCCCCATTGTATTTCTCTCCCTGAAGGCTAAAAGATAAAGGTACGTTCAGGCGGATAGAGTTGAGCAAAGGAATCAAGGTATCGCGAATTTGTTCATACATGTGGTATTCTTGATTGTTTTCATCAGAGGCGTTACCTCTGGGATGGCGCAAGGAGTGGCAAATTGCGTCTATGGTGTGAGAATTCATCCTCTCGCAAGCAGCAATTTTTTTACATGCAGCTATTAACAAAAGGAAATGAATCCCGCCTGCTGCCGCTAAACGTGTCAGGCTGCATCCCTGTTGATGATACGACTTGAAAATCGGAAAGTCGACTATGGCATTCTGTGTGTGATTACTGTAGACTTCACGGAGCATCATCGTGTTGTCGTTTTGTTCCTTTATCCTGCTAATCTTAGTTTGGTTCAGGATCAAGAACTCAAACTTACCTATCGACCAAAAACGCCAACTCTATCAAGGAGAGCATACGCAGGAATTGTATACCCACACAATTAGCTTGTCTCGAGGCGCAACATTGAAGGAGACCGTCCAGAGTGGAAGTTCCCTGGATCTGAGTAGGGCTACTTTGGCTGAAGAAGGATTGGACACCAGAGACCCATGTGGTGGTGAGGACTGAATCTGGGTTCGACTGAGAGCTGTGGACGAGGGAAGCAAAAAATTCAATTGCTTCCACGTTTCGAGGAAGAAAGGGTAAACTGCTCACTTCCCACTCCCTTCTAGCCTTGCATACTTTGGTACCCCCCCGGGCGCATCTGCACTGCGCTGCAACCTGCTGAGGATCATACGGTCTGAACCGATTGTCTGCACTGCTACGTCTCTGACAACCTGAACAGAGCATCTTAGGGAGAGTTGTACTCTCTAAAAGAGAGGATGACCGGTTCTGCTGGTGTGGCAACTCGGACTGAGTTCGCATCCTCGTCTGCAACTGAAGCAAAGCCAGGGGCAAGAGCTGTTCATTAGGCAAGCTGCTAAAGTGCTGAAGAAGAGCAGCGAGGTCCGTAAACGTTAGCACAAAGGCTGGGCCTGAGTCGGGCTCTGGATTCATGGGCTGACGAATGACCGTATAAGGAAGATGCGAATGCACCTTCCATTTTTGAATGTAACATAATGCTAGAATAATGGCTATGTATTTCTAAAGTTCCTTTCTCTAAAGATACTGGCAATGATATTATCTACAATAAGTATTAGTATGGTGCAGCAGTCAAGTCCGGTAAACCTACCAAAGAACTGACTGCCAGTGGACATCATGATGTTCCATTCAATGCTCCATATTGATGAAAAAGCACATGCCACTGCTTGGATGGCCCGTGCTAAGTAGGAGTTCAATGATCAATTCTGGGGTAGGGCTCGGATTGCATGGAAGCAAACGAAAGATGGTTCTGAGTACGGACGGGATGGTTCTGAGTTCTATGATTTCTATGGAAATCTTTAGAACTCATTTGGGTACCCAAGGGTTGCCCAATGTTGTTGCCAGCTGCGACTGAGTGGGAGTTCTGAGTACGGATGGATGGTTCTGAGTACGGATGGGATGGTCCTGAGGACATGAGTTCTACAATTTCTAGCACATGAAAGTTTTTAGAACTCATTTGGGTACCCAAGGGTTGCCCAATGTTGTTGCCAGCTGCGACTGACACCTCACGCAGGGCACCCTCGACGGTGAGAAAAGAGACAATTAAGAGAAAACTCCCGAAATAGATTCGAGCGCTAGTATATTGATGATTTAAGTGACAATTAAATAATTCAAATCTCTATCTATGTCTTTCCCGTCCGGCAATGCGAGAGGACAATTGAATTTTTATGGTGAGAAAGATTCCGATTCGGTTTTTGGGCTTCCGCGTTGACAATAAGAAATAATAAAATCAGATTCTATAGTTGAGATGTACCGCCGAATCGATCTGAACTAACAATTGAACTTGACAGACAGAATTGAATCGGACTTGAGGGCTCGGGAATAGTCAGATTCAGTTAGCATAAGCAAATCAAAAATGAGCATCTCATCTACAGACCCCAAAGAGACAATTGGCGATTCCATTTCGTACATCAGCAGCGATCCAAAACCATGCGTCGGGCTGATGCAAACGCAGTAGTACACATTGCGTCGGTATGTCAAGTCCGACACTACCTTTTTGCTGTTTCTTGAAGAAAACACGTCGAGACAAGTTTAAATGCTCATGCCAAGAACTTTGTGCCGCTTTTCAAAGTTCATGTTTGCATACAGGGCACAAAGATGAAAATGCTGGTTTATTCACGGACACGTTAAACCGAGACATCAATAACCTTTACCAACTGCCTGCACAGAGGTAAATCCATGGGCAAGCACAGTAAAATCGACATACTTCTGAAAACTCGCTATGACATGGGTTCAGGCCAACTTCAAAGCCAAGCCTCTGTCTCCAGCAAATGGACCTAAGGGATTCTTCATACTTTAGAGGTTCAAAGTCTGAAGTGCCTGTTAATGAGAACGGCATCATGATAGTACGCTGTTAGACGAATCCAGACGCAGATGCCACTGCAAGAGCCACTCACCCCGACCAGACATGACCCAACTTGCCAGTGACTTGTTTGAGGACCTTGATAAAGTAACCAGTAAAACCACCGGGCCACACACTGACGATACTAACCTTCGTTGCCCAAGAGGTTGTAGATCCTTATTGAGTACCAATTGTACGGATCACTGTCATACACTTAGTCTGTTAGCTAGCTAAAACTATTGAGAAACCTCACCAGATGCTGTAGCATCTATGCATAAATTACTGACAGCTTTCCAAAGAGCTTTTGCATAGATTCTGGACAGCTAATATATGCATAGCCTGGCAGAATATGGCAGAGCCACGGCACGATATGGCAAACACGGCACGAATTGATTTATTTAAATTATATAATATAAAACCTATGCATAGATTATGGACAGACTACCAGCCCTATACAGTACTATGTATAGGACAATAATAGGCCTGCGATGCTATATATATATACTACCCAATATAGTATGCTTATGTATAGGTCACATGATCATATACCATAAGTAGAAAAGGCACTAGAAGCCTATATAATACTATATATAGTACCTG
>QLOY01006238.1:0-13489 GCA_003313965.1 Megacollybia marginata
ACTACTCAACAGCACATGACATCACCAAGGGGGTGCCGGACCGGCAATCCCATACCACAGGTTGATAGGTAGGCTCAGCTGCCAGGCTGTTAATTTTTTAGGTGACCTATGGAAATTATCATAATTTCCGTGCTACATAACACTATAGACCTTGAAATGAAATAGAAATGTTTGGCAGTCAGATGTTCAGAGTTAATCCCATCTCAGAACAGTCAAGGCGCCATATCAAACAACTATATACAAAAAAAAATCTTGTTCAATTACATCTTGGATGTTCAGTGTTGTTGACAGCAGTTATGACATCTGTCCTGCAAGAAGATACGGGTCCTGGTGGTGCTGAGAACCTTATATTGGCACAAAAGTCTGCCTTGATGCTAGCAAAAAACACCAGATGTTGGCATTAATGATTGATTGTGTGTATGCAGTAATAGAAGCTGAGGGAGCACTGTCAGAAGAGGAAACATCATAGTTCACACCATGTGCAGTCATGTGAATGTAGGTAGGTTTGCCATTTTTGTCCTTAATTTTTTATACAACCCCTGTTCCTTAGTTTTTTTTCTGGCACCCCCTTGGACATCACTCACATGTCACAACTTGTATTTCAGAGAAACATATGATTAGAACTTAATTTTGACATGTAAACAACCTGAAACTTGAACTTATCCAAACTGGACTTGCTTTAAACACACCTACATGCTTAATGTGTACTCCATACAAATTTTGGCACATTGACTTCTGTGGCACTGTCTCTGCTTCTCCCAAGGTAGACAGAATCTGACAGATTGCCTGCTCCCTCAGCTGAACAAAAGTAATATGACTTTCAGTTAAATAACCTCCAGCTTCATCTATTGCTTTGTTCTCCAGTTGATGTGAAAGGTTGGGCTGGAACAACAGCATTCAGAATGCAGAGTGAGTTGTCTGCTCACCCTGCTACCTCAAAAGGAGGGACAAAACAACTGACTAAGGCTGAGATTAATGTCTAGTTTTAAATAAATGAGATTCTGTATAATATGCTATTTGACATGGTATAATTAAACTTTTTGGGAAAACTTTTTGGGAAAAATTTCTGAATGTTTGGAAAGCTCAACCATGGGAAGATCAATGTTACTCAGCTAGCTAGAATGCTGGTGCCATTCCTTTTGGCACCTTGCTATAAGTTATTGGTATGGCAACAGGGAACGGACTGCTCCATTTCCATCACACAGAGTGGACTGCTGATGGTCGGCAGAGCATGGCAGATCTCGGCCAAGTGATACCCCACTGAGATATCGCCAATCTCAGTCACATCACAGTTGACCGCAAGCTACAATACCGTGCACGCCGAATACAAGTTAATAACACATAGGCATATCATATTGCATAATATATAGCATGTAGACCTTAATTCATAGTATGTAGACCTTAATCCATCTGCGTCCCGATATCCATATCAGACCTAGTCCCATGATCCGTTGCGCCCATAGACGCTGCCATTGAACTCCCCGCTGCCATTGAACTCCCCACTGCCATTGAACTCCCTGCTGCCATTGAACTCCCCCGCACTGTAGAATCTTTCCAGTATGGCATGTTTTTCCAGTCGGTTGGGAGATTGAAGTATCTGCAATATTCGTTGCACTTGTGTGTACTTTCAAACGAAAGATATCCTGAATCGATGTTTGCAGTGGTAAACAATGCATTGTCCACATCAATGTTGCTAGAAGCGCAGTACATCACCTCAGGATATTTCACCCAACTAGATTTTGCTTACGGATCTGTCAGAATCTGTGGGTCTGTCAATAGACCATTAGCGCCTGTATAAGTTCGTTCAGCCACATCATCTGCCTGACGCGATCAACCTACCTTGGTAATCTGTCACAAACGCCTGCTTTTTGGTCTTCCAATACTGTACATGCTGGCTGAATGCCAAGAACTCCCCAATCACCTTTGCCTCTGTATCAGAATACCGCTGAGGTAGAACCTGTGCATCCGCATTGTTGATATACTTTGTGAATGATCCATTGATGAATTCTTCGACCAGAATCACACGGGGGTTATCACCCCCGCGCTGCTGTATACCCATCCCCGCTGCTACGAATCGAACACTTGGGATTCCAGTTGATATTTTTGCTGTTTGCCTGGTCTCTCCTTTTTCATGACACCATTTGTCCACGTAACTGTAAACCAGGTTCAGGAATGCATGCCCGAAGATCAAACAGCGAGCCTCCATCCCCAAGTCCTGCAGCTGACGGGGTGCCCTAGCAAGCACCACAGCTCCATTGCCATGTGTCCCCTGGAAAATCGCTTTGGCCATGATAGGGTAGCGCCCACTGATAGGGTCTTTCGTGTGCATTATTGACATAGCCTTGCTAGAAGTACCTCTGAAGGCCGCCTTGAAAGCACCCATCTGCCTATTGTTCTTGCTGAACTTCACCTCCAAGTGGATCACTACCGTTCGCTCGTAGTAGCCTGATTGCTCAAGGAATTGCAGAGCATCAGCTGCCAATGTGGTATCCAGGCTGGACTGACCGGGAATTTTCAGCAGCGCAGCCACATCTACACATTTAGCCGGATAAAACACACAAGAAAAACCTGTGATGAGTCAGCAAACCGCTATACTGTACCGGTTTCTCCTACCTGCATCATTCTCCTTCGCATGGACTGGCTGGCTTCTCAGAGCGGTGTGGTGCTGTTTAGACAGTGCACTATGTAGAAGTGTCGCCGGAGCTTGTGGAGAAGTAACCGGCCGCCTAACACTGGCGACCTCAATCATGGGAGGTGGCGTTACTGAACGTCCTCCCACTGCCAAGTCTCTTCCCATCACTCTCAACAATGCGCTGTCATCTTCACTTTCACTACTGGTTGCCTGTTGGGTAGGTTGAGCTACCACTGCCTGTAACATGTTCAGATATAACCTTCCACATTTTGTATCCATACCTGAATTTTACGCCGGCTCCGTGCTGTATTCCCTGAGCGACTCGCCGGTTTCTTTCCTCGTGTTCTCTTCTCCTCAACCGCCTGTTGAAATTGTGCCTCCTCCACCAGTTCATTGTAGCGAACTTTCCACTCTTTTGTCACCTATTGTCATATTAGTCCTGCTTGACCAGTATGCAAAGAAATCTCACCACTAGCTGTATTACCAATGGTTGCACTTTGTCCTTGAATTGCCCTCGTGCCCCTTTCGTGGACCAGTCCTTGAAGAAGTAACTTGCAATGGTGTCTTTGGTGAGACGCATATCATATGGTACTCCATAGTTATTGCACAGTGTCAGGTCCTCAACAAGCAGGGAAACATAGGGATACCGTGGGTTGCGATTTTGTTCCAGCCTCATATGCTCATTGTAGCCAGCAAGAGCGAACCGGTATGCAAAACGTAGCAGCTCTTCCGATCCAATGTTCACTGGGACATCAGCCGTCTTGATGCTGATATCCTGCCAGTGGCTTAGATTCATATCATGTGTAATCAAAATGCAACCCACCCATAATAGCTTCATTTTGGTCCCCGCCTGCTCTACCAAACGGATATCTACTGAACCGGTGTGACCGTTATGGACCATAAGTGCTCGCGACTTATAGTAGGCAGTACAAGCCGCATGGTCGGCGTGATTTGAAGTGTAACCAGCACCCGAAGGCAGTGGAGGCTCTCCTAACACCAATCTTTCAGATTGGAGGAGAGCGCTGGCGCCAGGCACAGAGACGTTCACTCCTCCAGCTAATAGTTGGGCCTGAACACCTTTTAGAGGGCCACCCCATACCAGCGTTGGTGGTGTACCCATCGCCTGCACACGGTATTGAGACCCTTCTAAAAACCTTGTCAGTACAGTCTCAACCGCCACAAGTCGCTCCTACTGCGTTTTTGAGCAGCCACGTTCATCCGATAAACGTCTTGTTCATCCCTGTCTGCTACCAAAGCAATCAATACAAGCTGCATGACGGTCAAGTGGTTTTACCCAATGCTGGTTCTTGTCTTGGTGCTATCACTCCTGCCGCGGGGATGCTACCTGCTTCCTCATCTGGTCGACGAACTGTGGTAGCTTTTTGCTCCAGGTAAAGGGTACACTTTGGGCAACACCAACGTCCAGGCCCATTTCCAATCAGATTCTCGAAATAGCTGAATTTCACTCCAGAGTCATACCAGCGTTGCCCACGACAGCTGGACCTGTACTCGCATTCCTGCTCGCTGGGCAGGGCAGTCAGCTCTGCAAAAAAGCGTGCGGGTTGAGACATGGTCACGGTGCAATCAATCACAAATAAATTACTCCTCGTCCGAAAACTCTGCATAATATCTCAGTACTGGACCCGCATCCGGATCCTCATCGTTTGTGTCTATCTCTTCCCCACTTTTTTCAGCCGTCTCGGAGAACTGAGCAGCCCCCACGACTGGGACACCTAACCGCAAGGGTTGTTGACCTTCCATTAGTTTAATCTCCCCCTCAAATGCAGTATCATGCTCAGCTTGCCACTGTTCCTTCATAACATGATCCAACTGAAGCTGACGAAAGGCTCCCAGCAATTGAGTGTAGACCGTCCAGAACGAATCGGAATTCACGACTGGACTGCCGATTTGTGCATACAGCTGTGTCGCATAACCTTCAAAGCTCTCCGGCACCAGCCTGAAGACCGGATGAGTTGGTGGCGCCCATTTGGCCTCAGCCTCGTTAAGAATCTCATCGGTTACACGAACCTACGTGGAATCAGCTAACGTGTCCTTGTGTTCAATAATGACTCTCACCGTGAAGTCTTTCACACCAAATTTTTCTGGTTTGGCATGAATCAGATTAGGGATTTCTTGCGGAAGTATCTTATGTTTGTCTGCCCGTTTCTTTACAGAATTTCAGAGGTCTACCCACACATCCAGTTCTCTTTGCAGCCAGGGGATTGCCAACCATCGGAACACCAGCCTTCACATGATGTATCAGAGATCGACAGCGTGACCACTAAAGACACACAGACCTTTCAACAGGATCAGCTTCATCCGCATCATACAAGCCATTCAAAACGCCGTGCAGTAAGATCGTCTCAAACCCCGGAGCCCAATGACGGCGGAAGTCTGACCATTGCGCCTCCGGCTTGATGTTCTTTCCATTCTTGTTCATCCAACGATGCTGCAAGGTACCTTCAAGGGACGGGTCCAAGAGATGACGAATACTGGTGTGGCAATTAGCGACAGCGTTGTTCTCTGTCCCAGGGTCGCTTTGTGTAACCAGCGGGATTCCTATTAACTTTGAATCACTGCACTGTAATGGAGGCGAACACCCACCACCTAGCTCGCGAGCGGATCCTATATAGTAAGATGCGATGAGAATAGGATTTCGATTGGTCCACCATATTTTCAGCCACGCGATTCGCCCAGTGAAGGGATCCAGGCCTACATGAAGGTACAGTCCGAATCGTTTCCATTTGTCGTGTTGGTCAATAGTCAGCAGGTCCATAACACCCGCACAGTAGAACACTTTGCGTTTGAATCGTCGATGTTTGTGTTGCTGCACTGCTGGGCGCTCCACCACATTCATAAAGTCGAGCACAAACTTTCTGCAGGTTGCACCGTTTAGTATGAGTAGTATTGAGCAGAGCTGAGACGCACTCAGGCAGTTTCACTCGATAGTGCTGGCGTAAATGGCTTATCATCCCTCTGGCACCAAGCGTTGGGAATCGATTCCGGATTTCATTGAATAGTGGTAAGAATTCCTCAATCGTGAGATCCTGCATTTGTTTTCGTGCTCCTTTCAGACCAAGGCGCTGGCGGGCACGATAGACCGATTTCGCACTAGATCTTGAGTTTATTGTGTCAGATAGAGAAAGATACATACCTCAGACCATGTTGCTCGCAGTCAAAGTGGTCAAGCACATTATCTGCCAATTTTTTGTCATCAAAGCCCATACGCCAGTAAAAGCGGATCCAGGGATCCATCGATTCCTGAGGAGCTACAGAGATGTCAGAGACTGCATACAACATCCAAACCGCAGAGCTTACGCAGGGGTAGATGTTGGTTCAGCATGAGGGCGACCCGGTCATGTGAAGGCCCAAAAATTTTCATGTCGTTCATCAATGATATAAAGACAGTGATTGCTGGCTTTGTCGACCGTGCCACACTGTTGCATTCTCTGTCTTTAGTAAATCAAGATTGGAAAGCTGTTGCGCGAGATGAATGGGCTCTAGAGGTGTCCATTGACAAAACGGCTATTCTTCAACACAGTCTGCTGAAGAATGCCAACATGGGCCAAGCGCCTTTCCCATTGCATCGCACTAAACGCTTAGAGGTGATTTTGGGCTCTCACATTGGCATCGACGAGCTACTGATGCTGCATATCTTTATTCATGATACTGACATGCATCCAAAAGTCCTGGTCGTGCATGGCTCACTCTCGTTCAACGCAAACCTCCGAGAATACTACAAGGCCTACATGCTTCCGTTGAAGCCTTCGTTCGTCCAAGTCAAGGTGCTCGAGGTGTTCTGTGAGCTGGGCTGGACTCGAGATGTTCTTCTCTGGCTCTCTCTGACCCCCAACGCCTACAAATTCTCAGGTGGCACACAGTATCTGCTACCGTCCTCACCCAGAGCACCGCACAACGTATACTCCATGAACGACCGTGTCGTTGAGCTTGTCACGGCGGGTGAGCTCACTCTCAGTACGGATGCTCCCCAATTTTTGGGTCATACATTCAGTATTGCACATCTGCACATCCACGCAGACCCGGAAGACCAGTTGTTGGATGCTCTGAGAGGGTACCAGCTGGACAGGATGGCATTTCGAATGACGTCTATTTCTGTTGATATACTATACTGGAGCAGCTCGCGTGGATTAGACAAGTTCTGGTATCTGCTGGAGGCTTGTTCGCCCACCCTTCAGACTCTCTCCGTAGCTCGTCTGCTACCACAAGACGCAGGTGAGTCCGAACACTCAAACGGTATCCATGGCTCACTGCTATGGGGCTTTAGGGTCGTGGGACGACACTTGGAATCAAGGCAACACCGTTGTAAAGCGGTACGGACCGGTGTTCCCAGTGGATCGACACCTGAGCTGGCCCGATCTTCGGCAGCTCAGACTTCCCTGGGACAGCGTCTACAGTTGGAAACAATTCGTTTTCTGTGTCAGAGCTCAAAACCTGCAGTTAGGGTGCCGGGTCGAAGACATTTCGATGCGGAGTCGAGATGTACCACACTCTACATCGGCCGAGCGGGTTAAACGGACGCTGCAAACATTGCATCTGTTGCGAAGCGGCTTGGTTGAATTTCGAGTGAGTACCACTGCAGAAGAACAAGCGGTGGAGCGGTTTGCTAGTCGCAGACTTCAGCTACGACCGAATGTGCATTGGGACATTGAACGAATGGCACAAAGTACAATATGATGCACTTAGCAATGCTGAGTTAGCTGTTGAGTACATGGCGTTGAGTGTATCATTCTGTCGAATGCATGTAATCTAACACTGCACAAACGCGGCTTTATAAACATTGTGACAAGGTCGAGAACGGAACATACTCGCATTGTAAAAAAAAACTTGTGGGATGTCAACATCGTAACACTGTCGAGAACGAAACAGGCTCACATTTCACAAGAAAAAACTCATGGGGCACAACGCCGGTAGGACGAACGTACGGACCTCATCGTTCAGAGGAAGGAAGGATGACGCAACCCAGAGAGCCGATGCAGGAAATTCGGAGCCCGTTTGACTTTCAGCGACCTGACATCGTATGCACGGAGCAGGGTTTACACCGTACACGAGTAAGAAACGATCTTCAGCTACCCAACATCGTGTGCACGGAGTGGGGATTACGCCGTCAGGTAGACCGAGAGCCAGGAGACCATGGCAGCACGAAGCACATTCCACGGAAGAGGACACTGCAGCCCAAGCACGAAGCGAGAGCTGTAGAAAGACAAAGAGCAGACTCGAAGTAAGCTCAATGCGGTTGAGGGGGATGTGGTTTTCGGAGCGAACGCTGCAAAGGTGGGCGCCGTGGAAGTTTTGGGGATGGTGTGGGAAGCGAAGAGAGCGACCAGAGTCACGCCTGTTGACCTGATACAGTGGCCCAAATAAACCACTACACGGGGCTATTAAAATCTGACACAGGCTTGGCTTGAGTCCCTTGACAGGAGGGAATCAAATGGCTCGATGATAACATCTTGAAGAAGCGGGGTAGTTTCCACCTACTACTCCTATATAGCGGAAGCAAATCTAAATGTAATTAACCGCGATCGGCCGGTGACTTAATCGGCCTCGAAATCAACAACAATAAACAAACTACTTTATAACCACGACTACCGGTAAGTGTCAGTCATACAGCAGATTTCTGATACCGTGACGCAGGCAGCCGTTCCACTCCAACCTATCTCCTACAGAGCCTTTGGAGCAGTACTTCGTGTTCTGCTCTGAGCATTACTTCGAGTCTTGCTCCTTGAACCTTTGCTTCGTGCTTGGGTTCTCTCTGATTCCCAATCGTCACTCATCCTATTTGTTACCCTATAACGCTCACCCTTGCTGCCCCCACCCTTTGGAGTACTACGTCCTGGAGCACCACTTGTGTTCTCTGAGCATCACTTCGAGTCTTGCTCGTCAAACCTTTGCTTCGCGCTTGGTTCTATCTGGTCCGACCCCTCATGTCTTACTCAATTGGAACGGGTCCTATTTGCTACCTCAAGAATCTGTACAAATGTTTCGACGACATCTTCCCCACAATGCGGCCGAACTCGCCGCAGATCACAAACTGTTGTTGCATCGCAGCCGTGGTACGTGTGCCTGTCTCATCGTAATGCGCAGGAAGAGCAAACCTTTTCATCAGAATCTTCCGAGGCTCTCACTGCGTACGACGGTTGTGTGGGTGCTGTATTAGCCGAAGGCCACCACTTTGTCACTACCCCCAATCAGCAGTGGATTCCAGAATTCTCGCTAGGCTCTATACAATTGTGTCTTCGAGAAGACTATTACTTTGGGCCCGAGGATCCCCTACTTTGGCCACAGCCGTACTTGGCCACCAATTGTCATTATCCTCTCATTCCGACCCAACAAGACCACACGGTTGAGGAGATCTGGTGGTATCAACTCGATCGACGGGACATGCAGCCAGATCCCGCAGATTGGACCGGTCTGCTCTACAAACTTTCTGTCAAGTTGTACGATCGTTTCGAAACTGGTGCTCAGAATGTATTGGGAAGGGTGCAAACTGCAGCACCGGCAACGAGTCAAAATCAGGTGGTTGGTAGCTGTCGAATCTCCCTTGAGAAATGCCTGTCCCGTCTCAGAACTCTAGCATTCACCCAGAACCAGTTGCGACGGACGATTTCTGAATTGCAACGATCTTTCCTTGAGCTGTTGGCAGCGCTGCGCTACTTGGAGGAGTTCAAACCGGTCTTCGATGGTAGGGTCTCCAGGCGCTGGAGGGGAGTGCTTCCGGTGGTTGGGGCACTGGTGCGGGATCTCAATCTGGCAGAGTTCTACCACCAAGCCGGAATCCCTTTTTGGTTGATTCGGCCGTTTGAGGAAGTTGCGAAGACTCGTGTGGACGAACTGTGCTCACTACAGTCTCCGCTAGGCCAAATGTCTTTGGTTCCGGCTAGGAGGAGCAGGACATTGTTCGAAGGCAGGGCGGACGATCCGGAGAAATTTGTTAGCATTTGGAAATACTACCGGGCGAGCTCCACGTTCAGCACTCCCTACGAGAATACCACCGCTCCTAAGGCAGTGCCGATTAGGAAGTCAACTGAGGGACCTCGAAAGAAGCGGCATGGACCTTGTAAGTGCTTGTTCCTGTTCTTGTTCACTTGATTTAATGGCTTGGTAGATGAGAAGAAGGGCGGAGAGGCAACAGAGCGACGGGACAAGTTTTTTGAGCCCTCTCATCCCTTTTGGCCGCAAACAACAAAATGCTGGGCAGACGCACTGGGCGGTATTGACCGCAGTCATCCTCCAACCGATCTCCCTCCGTTGTGCACATCTACCATGTATCCAGATCCAGGATTAATCATCAGTGTTGGGTCTTCAGAGAGACGAACTCAATATCTGACTACTTGGCTCAAGAACCGGGCGGCATTCATAGTCCGTCCGCAATTGGGTGGCCAACCGATCCCTACTAAGCAATGGCGGACGCTGTTGAACGTGGATAGCATGAAGAAAGGGACAGAGACACGTACCAGTGCGACTCGGGAAGTGGTAGAGAAGCTGTTGCAAAGTGTTTTGGAGGATACAATGTCAATGGATGATGGGGTTGAGAAGAAGCTGGAATGGAATGGGACCGATTGGACTGGAGAGTCGGCAGAGAACGCAGCGTTGGTAAAAGAGGTGTTGTGGGAGCTGAGCGAGCTTAATTTTCACTACGAATTATTTGCCTTGGACGTTCGGAAAAGTGGCGAGGAGCGGCTGACGGAGATCTTGGCAGCAGTAGGGAATGAACAGGATTCGATTTTCAGGGTTAGTACGGCTAAGGTCGATACGGGTATTGTCAGTACGGACATTGACACCCGTTGCAAAAGACTTCGATCGCTCCAGGAACTGATGAGTTCGTGGAACGTCGGAGTCGAAGTCTATGCCGCGGATCGATTGGAGGAGACCGTGGCCTCGGTGTATTGCCAATCTTTTTTTGATACTTTCGGTTGCCCGCCTATCTTGCCTCGGGGTCTTGTATGATTTTGTAGGTCAGTCGTACTGCTGTCATGCATTGCAGGGTTTGAAGTAGTTTGTGTTAGAAGGAGATTGATCAAGTGAGTACATATATATCGTTTGGACTATGTCTAATGCATCCAAAGGGTTTTATTTTTTGGGTAGCTTGTGTGCAACGTATTCAATAATACGATAAATTCTCTGTCTGACTGCGCGTGCGTCCCCATGCCCCAAGAACTCAAAGATTTCCTTGTGGCGTGCCTTACCTGCGATGAATAGGTTCGACGCAACAGGATGAAGATGGGTCACTTACACTTGACCCCTGGACAGGTTTCGCGGGTGCGACGAAATCCGTTCTCTTGTAGCGCTAGGTGAGTGAGCTGCTCTGCAAAGAATGAGAAGGGAAGATCGGTTAAGGTACTCACGGACCATGTTGATGAGCTAATCGAGTAGGGAAACGACGGTGGCACCACAAGTGTTTAATCGGCAAACATCTGGAGCGCCATTCGCATCGGCGCCTGGCGATGTTGTTGGTATACCCGACCTTGAAAAGCAAGCGGCCGGTTCCATCAATGACTTGAAAGACATAGATGAAACCGGGTCCGTCTGTGCGGCGTCGGCGATGATGAGAGGGATGAGTGGCAGAGGACAGGAAGTGGAGGGAAGGGTCAGAGAGTCTCAGAAGACATAGGAGAGTGAGGATGATGAGTGCTGAGGATGGAGAATTCATTGGCTGTGGGCTGGGAGGGGGAGAGACTAGACAGCAGAAAGAGAGTTGAATGCGAGAAAATTGGAAGTTTGGATGAAGTAAGGAAAGATCTTCTCGCAGTATGTCAGATCTGCTCGCAACTTGGAGACTGAACACGTCGTCTATGTAGGGATAAGAAGAAGATGACCGTTGGGGACTTCCAGGTGAGCAGGCTTGGTCCTCTGAATCGCTGCCACAGACAGGTTGGAGAGGTTGGAGCGAAGAAGCAAAGAGAAACTCTAAATCATTTGGAGGCACTACCAACACCGCTCAAGCTAGAAAACCATCGACACCCACTCAACAAGCGCAACTGCTTCACTCTCTACTTCAGCAGCCAACTCAGAACCCGCGTCCTGCTCAGAACTCGTATCCTGCTCAACACCCCGCACACGATACCCTCAAAAACACTCAGTCATGCTTACAAGGGAACGACGACTTCGCTGGAGCTCAGCCCACGTTACAACTCGCTGAACGAATATACAAGTGTCAAGTTTGAAGAGTCTCACGGAGAGGCTGTCGAACCGGCGCATCAGGCACTGTTTGGTAGAGCGGGCCTTGCAAAAGACCGCACCCACTGGATTTTCCGGCCAGATCACTGATCATGCTCGTGTAGTTGCAGTATGGAACTGGATTCAAGCAGTCTCCTACAATTTGGGCACGTACGGCGTAAGCGCTCTTTTGCATTCTATGTGATTAAGGTTTACCCGTACTCAGCTACACAAATTCTTACAGAGCCGAGAATGTGGAGCCCTTTGCACCAATGTTGAATTCAGGTCGCCGAAGAATCCTAACAGCCTTGCTTTGATTGGCTGATGTTCGACGACCTTCAAGAGTCTTCACCTCCCACTGGCAACAGCTCTCATCGATCTTTGACTATTCTATGAAAACAAATCCAGCTCGTACGTCTTCTGTCATATCTGCTCTAAAGGACGATACCTAGACCAGCGATTGAACGAATCAAGCTTGTGATGGATGCCTACATTCGCGCAATCGAGCGCAGCCTTCACTGCAGTGACCGTGGCATTGACACATGCTACGACGTTCTCGACTTATGAGGAGCAGCAGATACTCTACCTTTTCTCCGGGATACTGGACTTAGTAGTGTGGCGCCTGGCATCTTAGCCCTAATTTTACATATTGTATTGGTACCTATTATATCAAATGTATCTTCTTGGAATCTGCTTGGAACTGGGCAACACGGCGTGGAGGGTGCTGATAGGTGGTGATGTGACTGGGATCGGGCGGATTCCCTTTAGGTATCACGGCCGACTTCGGCCATCTGCCGACATCAGCGGTCCACTCGGTAAAATCGAGCAGTCCGTTCCCTGTTGCCATATATTGGGGAGTCTGACTTGATTACACCAGCAGTATCTGCCATTCAATATTTGTCAGATCCCACTCAATTGGAAATTGAGGGACAGGCTTAATTACTTCACAAACAAGGTCCAGAATGCATTCTTGCTTTTGAAAACCTGCCTGAGCCTCCTCAGCAACTGCCCTTCAGTCTGGTCAAGCTTCTATCAAGTCAAACCTTCCACCAAAGTCCTTCAGGCCTCAAGGCCTCAGGCCTCAAGGCCTCAGGCCTCAGGTCTTGTCAAGACATCTATACATGTCAAGTCACATTCCTTGAGGCTACAGACAAATTGTCCAACTCAGGAGAAGAGGAGATAGCATAAGGTAGTGAAACAGTTGGATCTGGCTGTCTGAGGTAAATCATTTAGCTGTTATACAAGGGAGAAAATGGGCTTCAGTGCACTGAAACACTTGCATGTGCAATGCCATCAACTTAGAATCCACATGTGGCACTGTTCTGTCCCATGTGTGGAACTTTTGAGGGTCATATACTGCCTTTATTTTGTTCTCTCAAAAACTTTGATTATTTCCAACCTGTGAACACTCAGACCCTATGTCTCAGTTGTCAAGGTTATCTCCCAACTAGGGTTCCATGTAAAAGTCTAGACTTTCTAACTCCGACTTTTAAACCTGTTATTAACTGAGTTAATAACAGTATTTCACTGAAGGGCTCTGGAATGCCTGTTAGAAACCACTCCAGACTGTTAGAAAGTCTGGGTGATCTACAAGATATGTACTGTATGGCTTGTGTATAGTTCAGCTCATAGAGTCACTCCAGTTCAATGTTTACATCTGCCTGACTTGAAGTTCAAAGACTC
>QLOY01006247.1:0-20946 GCA_003313965.1 Megacollybia marginata
AGCCTTCGACCTGGACCTACCTACCAACGTCCGGTCCGGGATTTTCGGTCCGGTAGCCCCTTGATCACCAGGGACTACCCAAATCCTGAGAACGAGGCTTAGTACAATCGCTCAAGCCAGCCCTGCTGGTGCTCCAAGTGCCAAATTTGTAAATTCTTATGCGTGCGACGAGAACTTGAAAGAGCGGGCTCGTGAACTTCAGCTTATGATATAGCAAGTACGTCGTCCTTCACACTGTTATCGACCAACCACCATGTTATAGAACCAATTCCTCTGGCGGGGCAGTCGTAATTACTCTAATGTGTCATCGTCGTACCAGCTCTAATCGTTATCACTCCCCCACGGTGATACCACTCTCTCCTCTACCTTCGTCAAGGAACCGAGGTTCGCTGTCCCGCCCACTGCAACACTGCACCCGAGCGAAGCGAAATTGCAGATGACGTATCCTCGTTATAAACGAGGTGTTGCAACCCAATGGTACCATCACTTCTTGGTCTCAGTGAGGAAGAACAGCAGACACGGTATTCCTCCCTCCTCTCTCGCATCCCTCGCACTTCCCCAGCTCCCCTCTGTGAAGTCCGCGCCCTCGACGGCTCTCTACATATTCTAGTCCTTAAAGGGAACGATCTCAGGACCAGAGCACGGTACTTGTCCCAAGTTTCATAACACTGAAAGTGTCGAACCTGAGTAAGAGTTGGGGTGTACAGTGTCTGGTAGGGTTGGCCGAGGCATTGGCAGGTAGAATCCCAGCAATGCTTGTCATTACGGCTAAGACAAGTCGTTATGGCCCTTATGTACTGGGCATTCCAACATCAAGCGTGCTCTCAGCATGACCTGGGAATCACTAGTTGCACTAGTGCCTTTTGACGTGTATGCTAACTTCAACTGCTAAGCTCATTTCCCACATTTCGCTAGTCTGACATTGCATCACGTGAATTGCTCAACATCCGCGTCAACCCATGCGCAAAGTTGATGTTTCAATTTGACGTTTCTCCCTTCCTCATGGCTCGGACACCTTCCTCAGCGAATCCCCAACAACTGAAGTACATTTTTGAAGGTAAGAATTCAGATTTTTTTGCACCAGGACATTCAAACGTGTCATTCCAGATCGTCTCATGCATGACTATATCAGACTACCACCTGGATGAGGAAAGTGTTGATAGTATAACTCCAGCTAGGGTCACGTCAAGCAACTATCAAACAGGAAATGTACGCATACTTTTTGAATGCTGGGCCGTGCTAATGTCAACATGCAAGGACCCTGAAACCAGTTTGACACCTCAGGCTGTGCTGTCATTGACTAACTCGAAATATACCATGTTCCTGAGGCAACGGTAGGACAGGCTGTGACAGGAACCAGGTGTATTTCCCCTGATGTCAACCTGGTCGTCAGGGAAGGAAGGAAGGAAGGAAGTATATACACGGCATTGACCTCTCTTTTACTGCTACTCCGACGCCCTCCATCGGAATGGAGCTGCATATCTCTGGTACTCATTACGCAAGACGGCGAAAAGATCTTGTTGCTTTGATGAATGAACTCAGAGCTGCTGCGTGAGCGAAGCTTTTTGTTCGCTTGGTGTTTCTCAATTTTACAGTCTGCAAAGCTTGAACGACTTGGACCCTCCTTGTATTACTGTCATAGGCGACCAGAGTGCAGGTAGAATTTCGCAAATTTTCAACAGAAATGCTCAAAGTGGCCTAGGAAAATCCAGCATTGTAGAGTCCATTTCGGGCGTATGCAGTTTTCATTTGTGCAACGTCGCGTTAAAACCATTTCACAGATTACCGTACCTTCTGGAACATGTACTCGATGTCCCATGGAATGTCGCCTTACCAATTCGCCCGATGCATTCAGCTGCCGGATTTCCATCCGCCGCGAGTTTATTCGGAATTCCAAACCCGTTGAAACGGCTTTCGGAGACGTCATCACAGACAAGGATAATGTGGAACCCGCCCTGCGTCGAGCACAATTGTCTGCACTTAATCCGAGCTTGCCTTTTTCTCGAGTTGTCGACGCGACAGACGAGGACCTTGAGACTATGATGGACCAGACTGTCACCAAAGTTGCATATACGCGCGACACTGTCTGCATTGATCTTCGTGGACCCGAGCTTACTGACCTGACGTTCATTGACTTGCCGGGTAACGCAGCCTTGGCTCATAATCGCCGACTGAATCTCTCTAGGTCTCATTCAGAGCGCAGAGCCTGACACTGTACGACTGGTTGAGGACATCGTCGTATCTCATATCCGAGGGAAGTGTCTCATCTTAGTGGCACTCCCAATGACAGGTAAACCACCTGGAGTCCTCTGCTTCTGTCTGCTCACTCAACATATAAGATGATATCGAGAACCAAAAAGCGCTTCGTCTCGCGCGGCAAGAAGACCCACAAGGTCTCCGAACAATCGGTAGTCGTGTCTTCGCTCCCGCAGATCGTGCATTGACGTGTCCTTTCTTCAGGTGTCCTCACCAAACCCGACATGATCACAGCAGGAAACACCAAATCCCTCCAAAACTGGATTCAAGTCCTCGAAGGTGATGGTCGTCATCCGCTCGCCCATGGGTGCTACTGCACCCGTCAACTCAATGACTCCGAGCGTCTAAAAGGAGTGACGACATCACGATCCAGAGAAATCGAGGCCACGTTCTTCAACGAAACCGTACCCTGGAAGGGTTCTTCTGCGAAAAATAGATTCGGGATGCCCAATTTGATAGACAACCTCGGACGGTTGTTGATTTCGTATATTCAGGACACGTATGTATCCTTTGAACTACCTTGTTTTGTTAGGAACTGACTTTTGGTTTCCAAGCCTCCCTACCTTCAACGAAACAGCTAACGATCCCATGGCAAGCTGTCTTTCCGAGCTTGCGAAGCTACCCGTCTCCCTCTTTACCCTCGACGGTGGCGAGGAACCCGGAACGTTCATGTTGAGACTTATCACCGAGTTGTCTCAAGATGTCCGTGAATGCGTAAGGGGGATCAGCGCCTTTGATCTTGGGTTGAGTAGGGGTATTGATGCTCCTTCTCAAAACGCTAGGGACGGCTCTTCTTTCGGCCTTTCAAAGACTACTAGGATGATTCAGGCCCACCGAAATCTGTACAAAGAGCTGAAGATGGCAATTCGTGCGACTGCGCCGAATTTTGTGCCCTGGGAGGATAAAGAGATTTCGAAGATGACGAATGCAAAGTTTGTTAATTCGTTGGAGGATGGGGAGGAGGATGACTTGGATACGACGAAGGGGTTGGGTGAAGGAGAGAGGTATACTTTGACGAAGATCAGGAAACACATTGATAGGTAAAGCGTTTCTTCTTTCTGGTGAACATCGCTAAGACAGCCGGTTAGCTCGATTACAAGAGAACTTCCCAACAATATCAGTATACCATTCTCTGCCAAGGCTGCGCTTATCACGGCTTTTCAGAGTACATGGCCTGGGGTTGTATATTCTTGCTTGAACAAAGTGAGAGAGATCACACTTGAAGTTTTCATCGAACGAGTCAATGAGAGATTTGGACAATACAACTTTTTGAAACGCACAATCATGCACGTATCCTACTCCTTTTCGTCCCAGCTGACCACATTCTCACAGTTCATATATGACGGAATTAACCGAGAAACATTACAATATCTGCCTCCTCCTCCTCCAAACGGAATTGGAAAAAGAATTGTCCCCCTTTACGCAAAATACACATTATCTCGAGACTTGTACCGAGAAATGGTTGGTGAAATATAAGGGTGCACGGAATGGGGGAGCTTCGCCTTTGTCAGATACGTTAGATGGGAGGGAGGCAAAGAAGCAGGAGACGACGCAAGGAGACGTCGGTTTTGGCTGCTACACCTGCCGCTGCTGCTACGTCAGGTCAAAATCGGCGTTTTCTCTATTTAATCCACAACCACAACAGGAGGCGGAAGGGAAAGCTCCGGCAATACCGACTACAGCGTCGAAGCCATCAAATGCTTCCAATGCTCCTGCCAACCCCACCCCATCGACAAACGTGTTCGGAAGTCCAGCTACCAGGTTGTCGGCATTTGGTTTGTCAGCACTTGATTCGTCCTCTCAACAGCAGAATCCTCCAGAAGGGAAAGCTTCTGCAATGCCAACTACAGCGTCAAAGCCATCAAATGCTTTCAATACTGCTCCTGTCAACCCTGCCCCATCGACAAACGTGTTCGGAAGTCCAGCTACCAGGTTGTCGGCATTTGGTTTGTCAGCATTTAATTCGTCCTCTCAACAGCAGAATCCTCCGGAAGGGAAAGCTCCTGCAATACCAACTACAGCGTCAAAGCCATTAAATGCTTTCAATGCTGCTCCTGACAACTCCGCCCCATCCACAAACGCGTTTGGAATTTCAGCTACCCCAGCATTTAATTCGTCCTCTCAACAGCAAAATCCTCCAGAAGGGAAAGCTCCTGCAATACCAACTACAGCGTCAAAGCCATCAAATGCTTTCAATGCTGCTCCTGCCAACCCCACCCCATCGACAAATGGGTTTGGAAGCCCAGCTACCAGGTTGTCATTTGGTTTGTCAGCACTTGATTCGTCCTCTCAACAGCAGAATCCTCCGGAAGGGAAAGCTCCCGCAATGCCAACTACAGTGTCAAAGCCATTAAATGCTTTCAATGCTGCTCCTGCCAACCCTGCCCCATCGACAAACGTGTTCGGAAGTCCAGCTGCCAGGTTGTCGGCATTTGGTTTGTCAGCACTTGATTCGTCCTCTCAACAGCAGGATCCTCCGGAAGGGAAAGCTCCTACAATACCAACTACATCGTCAAAGCCATTCAATGCTGCTCCTGCCAACCCCGCCCCGTTGTCGGGATTGTTTGGTTCATCCTCTCAGCAGAATCCTCCAGAAGGAAAAGCTTCTGCAGCGTCAAAGCCGTTAAATGTTTTCAACCCTGCTCCTGCCCCACCGACAAACGTGTTCGGATCGGGATTTGGTTCGTCACCATTTGGTTCGTCACCCCAACAACAGAATCCTCAAACCCAAAGCAAACCCAAAGACGACGTGGCTGTTCCCACTTCTGCTTTGGTTGGGGGACCTCCAACTGCAAAGGAGCAGAATGTACGGGAAGCTTTAGCCGCGCTAGCTAAGATCGGGTATATCGTTACACCTGAGGATCTCGCAAAGTTGGCTCCGGTGGATGAGTTTGAGAATGAGATAAGGATTATGGCGGAGGTTAGAGGATATTTCCAAGTTGCGTATAAGGTGCTCTCCTTCTTTCTTTTTGCTTCTCTCGTTTTCCTAATCCTCTCCCCTAGCGTATGATCGACGCCGTCCCAAGCGATATTGATCTCCGATTTGTGAAAGCGATTGCAAAAGAACTTCAGGGATTCTTGATTACCAAGTTTGAGCTTGGGACGGCTAGTGCGAACGAGACTTGTAGGGAGTATTTGTTCGAGGATATGTTCATGGCGGAGAGGAGGAAGGACCTTCTGGCGAGACAGAAGAGGTTGCGTGTTGTGTTGCACAAGTTGGAAAAGTTTCGTGTTGGGGCTTAGGCCTTAGGGCTTGGATGTAGAGGTTCGAATGTACATACATTAATCTTTGCTTCTAGTAGTTAAAGCTGCAACCGTATTGTATACGTATACGCCACTTGAAGACATCTCCATTCTTGGTCTGTTTACATTACAGTGAAACAGATTCGGGGGATCCGTATCTTTACTTTATCCCACGTACGCGCCATCACATCGCGGTAATGCCGTTCCTTGAAAGCTTCAAAGGCAACATATCGCTCATTGGAAAGCACACGCTTCTTGACCAGCATGTCTAAAGCCACTGATAGAAAATCCAAGCAATTACCTCCCTGCTCCTTTGGCAACGACCGCAGTCTAAGTCCGTTGATACCCGTGAGCCAATCGATGTACTGGGACATCGAGAGTTCAATCACAGCAATTTCGAAATCAAGCTGGATGGAATTGGGGTGCTCATGCCCGGCGACCCTCCCTATCAGGGATAGGCTGGTATCAGGCATTCTAGGATTAGTATCGGGCATTGCTGTTGCTACGCCATGAATCGTTATATGCGAGGTCTTGGGTATCTGGTACTTGGCTTCTTCGGCTGGTGACAGGGGTAGTGGTTCTGCAGTGCAGGCGAACAACTGCCAGTGCTCTGAATGGCCATCTCCGTCGGACCCCTTATTCTTAATGTACACCGCAAGAGCTACTTTCACTTTCTGTGACAATTCTCTACGCTCGAGCCCAAGCCGGGGAGAATCGACTCTGTGTAGGATACCGGTGGAGATTTCTGTTGATGTTGACCATTTAGGCACGTATTCAAGTGGGACAGATTTTACGAGCACCGCGGAAAGCAAATAAGGAAAGATGGTCAGGATGTTGATAGGATGCATTGTTGTATGTGTTAGTGAGCTGCTCCAGTGTCAGATAACTGTGATAGACTGAATAGGCCCAAGTTACCGTTTGACCAGCAAAACTACTCGAGAGAGAACGACCAAGCGTATGTGTGGTACTATTTGTATCCCAGTGATCGGATCACATGGTCCGTTTATCCACTTCAGCAAAACGCTGACTTGTGCCCTCCAGTATTGCGTGGCAACCTCCAAAGATGACCCAGAGCTACAAGATTTGGCAAAACCTCTTGGATGTATCCCTTCATTTCTGAGCGAACGTGCTTGAAGGTACGATGTAACATATTCAAGATGTGCCAACCACCGCAACAAGATAGTGCCTGTTGATGGATAGTAACCAGCGTGAACTGTGGATGCCAATGAGTCGTCTTCGATTTCGAGATAATGCTTGCAGCTCTAAATCTGGGCGACGCCAAGTCTATTTACACCATCATGATAAACGTCTTGCACTGTTGTCTCCTGACTCTATCAAGGGAACGCGGCATGCGCGCGCAACGTTGCTGAATCGTTGTTTTCATTCTATCGTAGTTCGTCTTGACCATGCCATGCTATACGTTCAACATACATCACTGTAACGTCAGCCAGATCCCAGAAGTCCGTCCTGCTGGCCTTTCTGTCTTCCAGGCTCTCAAATCGGCCGGAGCGCTAGGAGAACTTCCCGGGTCCTGTTCCACCGTGCTTCGTTAGATAAGGACTCTATTTGCCTCGCTCGTTGCCGTCGAGGTCTCACGTCTCTGCTCGGAGAGGTTGCATTCATCCTGCAGAATATTTTCGTTAAAGGGGACCGAATAGCCTTGGAATAGCCAGTATTTGGGCAGTTACTGTACGTAACACCTTCTGTCGGTGTGTTTCAGTTATTCACATTAACCTTTTCCTCATCGACGCCAAAGAGAATAACTTTGCGGACAAAACGCGATGGCAACTGTCACTGGCGTTGATTTAACGAGCGCATAGCCTCAGACTTTGGTGGCGCCATGCCGGTTAATGATGACGATAAGGAAGGAAGAATGCACTAACAAAGGTCCCAATAAGGAACGACGCCAGGTAAGGCTTGATGCGACACCTTTGCGTTAGCAGCCGATCGTCCGGACAGATGGACCTAAACGATGGAGAGCAAGGCTACAAGGCCATACCATTGAAGTTAATTCAAGAATGGTGGTACGGCTACTACTTGCAAGTGTCTGTATCGATGACAATTTATGCAGGTATTAGCAATTAGCAAGGGGGAAGAGCGGTCAGGTACATGTCATGACCGGGGCCAAGAATAGCATTAGAGTTCCATACCCATCGAAGGGGAGTAAATTCACGACTTGGAAGCGACGGTCAAGTCTGCCTCGGTCGCAGCGGCGATTAATGATGTCAATGAACTGGGCAGACAGGGGGATGGGGCCTATGTCAAAGACGCGCCATATGGTTCAACGTTATCTGCAAGGTGCCCTTTAATACCACTATTCTATTCTCATTTAAGCCCGTAGATCAAGATACTGCTAATTAATGCCGGGATGACGGTCATACTTATAAGTATACTTAGCTCTGCCCCTCCTTGCCTTTCCCCTCCTATGAGGTCTCTTGCACTGATACTAGTTGTTGCTTCTCCTGTCCTTGCCGGTGTCAAAGAACTATGGTGGAACCTTACCTGGGTCGAGAATATTAATCCGGATGGCTTAAAACCGCGTCGGGTTATTGGCGTCAATAATACATGGCCGTAAGTGTTTTTTTTTCGTTCCTGGCGTGTTGCGTCCATTCAAGTCTTTGTTTCAACATCTCGACTAACTCTCTATTCGTCTAGGCCACCACCAATTGACATCAACTCTTCGGACTCTTTGATAGTCCACACGACCAACTCATTACAACAACCAGCCACGCTGCATCACCATGGCATGTTCTTCAACTCCACGACATGGTACGATGGGGCTCTTGGCGTCTCACAATGGTTTGTCAAAATCCTTCATCTTACCACAAATCTCTTATGTTGTTTCCGTGTAAGCGGCATCCCTCTTGGGCAATCACTGGATTACGTCGTTCCTATCAACTCTTCCGGTCAGCATGGAACATACTGGGTTCATTCTCATGCTTTTGTACGTCAACGCCTGTCTTCTCAACTTCGATTCCAGCAACTACCATATGCAGGGTCAATATGTAGACGGCTTGCGTGCTCCACTGGTCATACATCCCCAAAAAGAGGTCTATGAGTATGACGAAGACTTTACAGTCGTCCTTGGGGATTGGTATCACACAGAACATGACGTCCTTCTCAAACAATTCATTAGTACATCAAATCCTACCGGGATAGAGCCTGTGCCTGGTCTGTGATTTGTTTTCAAACAGGTTAATCAGGGCTAATCAATTTCGCGCCCTTAGATTCTGCCCTAATGTACTTCACGAAGGATGGAAAATACCTTGGCCCTCGCCCTGGAACGACTCCAAGGAGTAACACTGACGTTGGGTTTAACGACAACGCTACACTCCCTTTCGTACCCGGAAAGACTTACCGCCTTCGCATCGTCAACACCTCCGCGTTTGCGGGATTCTTTTTTTGGATTGATGGACATCAGATGACTATCATCGAGGCCGACGGAGTAGGTGGCAATCTCTTGATGATTCTGTTTACGATTGTCACTTCTTAGACTGACGTTCACAAGTCTGACATCGACTTGATAGGCTTGGCTGTTGCACAGCGGTACTCTGTTCTTGTGACTGCACGATATGACGCGTCCGAAAATTGGGCTATACATGCTAATATGGATG
Source organism: Megacollybia marginata (assembly GCA_003313965.1). Lineage (NCBI taxonomy): Eukaryota > Fungi > Basidiomycota > Agaricomycetes > Agaricales > Porotheleaceae > Megacollybia > Megacollybia marginata. The sequence continues at coordinate 9,114 of QLOY01006247.1, forward strand.
ATTCCATGTTTGCAACACCATCTCCGAATCCGAGTAAGTTCTTTCAGACTTGTCCTTCATTGTCTGAATGTGTTCAGATGTAACGTCGTCCATCACTTACAACGTTCATGCCCCGATAGTAAATCTCGGAAACGTCAATTCGACTCGCTACGTGAACGATATTGCTCTCATCCCGATTCAAGTAGAGCCAGCACCCGATGTCACCCGAAAAATAGAGTTGGACGTCCTCTTCTCTTTAATGACTGATGGAACAAACAGGGCTATGTTCAACCTTGTAACATACAATCCTCCTTTAGTGCCTGCGGCATTTTCCGAGCTGAGTCTTGGATCCAACGCCACTGTTGTTAGCGCGTACGGACCTCAAGTCTTTGTCCTCAACCATCTGTCCGTGATCGATCTCGTTGTCAAGAATGGAGACACGGGAGGGCATCCCTTGTAAGTAGCTAAGCTAGTTTAGTGCTTAATTTACTGATGTCAATCTTCAGCCACTTACACGGTCATCAATTCATGATTGTGGGACGCTCTGCAAATTATTCATCGAATGATCCTACTTTGAATCCACCTATCTCCTCACATCAACCTAACCCAATGCGTCGAGATACCATTTTCATCGATGCTGGAGCATCAGCTACACTTCGATTCGTTGCGAACAATCCTGGCGCTTGGTTCTTCCATTGTAAGTTATTCAGAATCAAATCTCTTCAAATCGTACCTGCTTATAACTAGGTCATATCGAATGGCATTTGGAATCTGGATTAGCGGTAGTATTCATTGAAGCACCCCTTCTTGCACAACAGCGTGGAAGACCTCCTCCGGAGATGTTGGAGCAGTGTAAACCAAATGGATTACCCTTCGAGGGTAATGCTGCTGGAATCTTCTCCACAACCAATCTCACGGGATTGCTTGTTGGACCCTTCCCCGTTCTCTCAAACTAGTTCCGATATCAGCATGTAAGTTCCTTCAATCGTCTCTTCACATATATACGTATGTGACAACGTACTGACATGTATGTATGGACGGGTGTTGTAGTCTTTTTTGTGTACGCCGCGAATACTTTCGGAATGTGATGCAGCAGCCTTCACACTGCCTAGGCAGCAATAAAGAGTCCAGAGTCGCCCCGAACCTGGCTGATTACAACCTCTCCGAGTACTGCATTATAATAGCAGCTGCCCTAATATTCACTACTGGTGGTCTTGTTACTAAATACTACCCCAGGTTCCTGACGGTTGCTGCCTCGGTTTGATTCCACCAAACTGGCTGAATCATTGTGCAATCTGTTATCAGATTCATTATCCTGATCCTTTTCGAGTTTCTTTAGCTTCAGCGTGATCTGGTGTCAGCCTGAGTCCTGAGCCTGCAGGTTGAACCGATGCTGGTGATACACGACAACAACTGGCTCCTGGTGGGTTTTCATCTGGAAAGAAATCAAACGAATCGAGCGACACACAAGTGACGTAACACAGGCTAGTGTCCGGGCTCCCGGCAATGGTCAGATTGCTGCAAATCTGCCCAACTGGAGATTACGAGTTGTTGTGGACTCTTGCTGAAAGATGTCAAGCAATAGAGAAGTAAGCCCACTCATAGTTAGTTGGTGGACACGGACAAGAAAAGAGCAAGAAGAGAGAAGGAAAGAAATTTCATGATGGAAGAAGACCAGCTCTAGAGAAAAATTCTCAACCCCTGTCTTTATATACACTGGCCGACTAGTTGCTAAAAGGGAAATGTGAATTGTGAAACTTCGCATTTCGTAATTATTAATTAGCTGCCAGACTGAGACGGGCGGCCCATATGCCCGCATTTGTCAGACAACGACATTAGACCTCGAGTCAAAACGAGAAAGTACCGGCATCGCGGCACACCTTCGGTATCAGCTTTTGTCGTGATTGTGTTTAGCAGATGTTCATCTGGATTCTACTCGCAGGCGTTGGGAGATACTGGGATGCAGGATCTGGGCCGGCGGGGACATTTCATGTATGGGATCGAAGTATCGCAATGGGTGTATTGCGCTCATATTTCGAACCAAGCTGATATCAAATCTATTCTCGGTTACATGACTGTTCCGCCACTTTCAGTCTCGGGAAGATATGCGGGAGGATTCTGGTTTAAGAATGAGGCGAGATTACTGTCCAAATACATCGGTGGTGGGTCATCCGTTAAACCAACGGCCCAATCTGACCCGTACTGATATAACCACCATCTGAGCTCTGCTGATAGATTCTGGTACAGCAGATTGGTATCGGAAGTTTCCTGAGACAAGATCGCACTTATGCGAGCGTTGAGATCCTCGGCATGGCTTCTAATATGTAGCTGTCGTTCTGTGGGCGTTGATTGCGGAGAGTCTGAGGTGAAGGGCGACGTCGGTATAATACAGGCAGGTCTCGAACTGAGGATATTGCCTGGGGTCCTTTCGTCAGGTGAATGAAACTCGTACTCAGCTGCCATTCTGGCGTCAAGTTTAGATAATGGTTTTTAAAAAAAATCAGACTTTGACAAACCTCAGATGTTCATCCATAGCGGTAAACAGTGTTAGTGAACTCGCAGCGTCTCGTAAAGGAAATAGCTTGGACTGCATATATGCAGTTGATCTTTCCTGTCTTCGAGTCCGGCGCCAGATACAGAAAAACGACGCGAGACAAAGACAAAGTGCGCAGCCTATAATAACACCTACGATGATTGAAACTTTGGAGTAAGAAGATGCAGAGACCGTCGCTGTAAAAGGCGATGCCTGTGTTGCGCTTCGGTAAAGTCAGACTCCAAATTTTCCTACAAGTTGCGCCCACTAAATACCTTGAAGATGAGGACGTAGTCGATGCAGACTGCAAGGTGCTCAAAAAATTCTCAACAACTGCTATATCGAGAAGCGTCTGAAGTTCACTTACGTCGTTTCAGTCCTAGTCATGGTTGCACTCTCTACAGGTCCGGACCTGGACTCTGAGAGTGAGCGATAGTAAATTCGATCAGACTCCGGCTCACGATGATGTAGTAGAACCAGCTACTTGCGAGGTAGGCGATGATTGCGTGAACGATGAGCTTGAAGAACTTGAAGAACTTGAAGAACTTGAAGATGTGGAACTCGAACTCTGGACGGACCCGGACCCAGAAATTACTTTGCCGTTTGCAGACGTTCTAATATCAATATCAGTTCAGTTCATGTAGACGTGGTTGACTCACTCCACAGAGTGATCACTAGAATTAGTAGGTAATGCAGTCGAAGTCTGTGACAGCGATTCGGATGGACTTGGTTGAGGAGAAAGAAGGTCGAAGTCATTTGATGTACCAGACTCGGGGGTATCAAAATCGAAAGGCCCTGGATCGCTGAATGCATTTCAACCTTAATTTTAGACAATGCGAAAGAATGCTGACGTTGTCCAGTACCCGGCGATGTGGTATGCACTGAGAACTTTCAGTGAAATTGCGCAAAAGTGGAAAGAGGAAAATTCTACCCTGTAGGCGTATCTGATGACATAACAACAGTATGCTCTCCATTGCTAGATTGCTCGCCATTTCTCACATCGCCGAGGGCGATAAATATTTGCGGGGTCATGGAATTCGATTTCAAGTAAAGTTGGAAGGACACATCTTTTCTCGGATCGACCTCCCATGTAACCTCAGTAGTCGCATTAACGAAGACAGGATTCTGTATGGATAGTAGGAGAGCATTGGAAACAGAGGCGATTTGAAAACAAAGGAATGTGAACTGGAGCGTACTAAGAGGAGATCAGTCTGATGGGAGAGCCCGGGCCAGTGTTACGCACTAGTGGTTAGCATGAAAGCGAGTGAACATGGTGGTGAGAGCTCTCAAGGGAGCATAAGATGTTGTGCCTGATGCAGGATAATAAGGTCTGAACGAATCATAACTGTCAATCATGGAGATGGAAATTTTAGTGACTGGATCGAGCGTTGAACATTGGACCGCCTTGAAACCGCCATTGTTTACAGGAGTCGATATAGATCGTCCCAGACAAATTGTAGATTGTATTGGGACCCATCGAATTTAAAACTCGATAAGCTTGTTTCTCTTCTGTATCAGTGTATGTAGTGCAGAAGGCGTGTCGTGAGCTTGGGGGGATCGAGGGGGGATTTAGAATGAGCCATAAATATCAATCATGGGAATGAGATGAGATTCATCTTCGACTAGATTGAGCATTGAATATTGAACGTTGAACCGTTGTCGGTTTACCGTTGGTAGTAACTTTATAGAAGTTGAGACGGAACCAACCACAGACTATCAGGATATAGACGGTATGTACCGTGAGACCAATAGAGCATTGGAAAGAATCTGCCAGTAAGAAAGCCACATGATGATATGATTCCGCCTTTGATTATCATGAGATGATGATCTGTCGGATGTCGCGAGAATCAGGCTGGGAGAGACCTGATACGAGAAGTTCTGACACGATCTTAGTCGGGACTTCGGTGTCAGACTGTTAGCACATGTCAGTTAGCTTTACAGCAAATACCTACTTCTCTGGAAAAACGGGGAGGGTGTCTTATCAATCACATAGGAAGGAAGGAAGTATATAACGAGATCCATGAAAGCCAAATGAAAGCGCAAGAACGTCACGGTCACGGTCGCCAGCACGTTCTGACCTGGCGACCGTGACCGTGACACTTCTAACGGTCTAACAACCAGTTACCCGCTTGCACTCAGTGGCCTCACATCTTTGTGATACCGCATGATGGCTCCCATCAAGCTTCTTGACCCATTTTCACCAAGCTTCCTCGTTGTGAATCCTACACTGAGGCTGATCAAGATGAGCTTTTTAATCCGCTGATGCACTTGGCATAGCAGTGCTAGTTAGCGTGGAAAGTGAATGTACATATCACTAAGCCTTCACGGTGTATTACAGCACAGCCTGAATTGATCCCGCACAGCCTCCAAGCAGCTCGAAGGGCTGGGTATCTATAGGTATGCATCTGGTGTCGCTAATAATACAGGATAAGAGAACAAGGGACCAAATCTCCAGGGACCATACAGCATCACCGGTCACCAGTTCTTTGTCTTGCACAGCAATGACACGCAACACAAACTGATTCGGTCGTCAAGACCGGCGCCATTTTGATCGTCTGATGAGTCCATAACAGCCCATAACATTGATTCGTTTCAAGTTACGGAAGGCCGAGTGAAGAGCTTCTCTCCGCCCCCACCTTGCCTCTGTGGACTGCTCAATAGGATGCGCTTTTTCTGCCAGTGTGTCTTCCGTGTCTTGCAAATGTGCTCCGCTCATCTCGTTCAGTGTCCTATTAGCACTGTGGTCAATCGCGCTCGTTGACTGCTTTAACATTACTGTGGACCCTTCCCCGCCTCTTGCCTACAGTACATTCACTGCTACCTTGCATCGCGATCAGGGGGACCCAAAGATTCAGGGTACTATCGACTGGACACTCTTTTACCCCAATGGAACGAACGTACCCTTTCCTGCGCAGCCAGAGGAGAATGTCTCAATGGTCACGGGTGAAGCTGGGTAAGCCATCAAACGCACATTCTGCACGAGCTAATAGAACCTAGTTCATACCAAATTTTCGCTGTTGAGTAGGTTTTCATGCAGCTAACGGCTCTCGTCTAAATCAATATCAAGAGAATCAAACAATGCGAGTCTGTCTTCTTATTCTTTCTCAGTGGTGTCTGCTGATTCTACCGGGGGTGCCACGTCCGCGACGTATGTTAGCCAACTCTTGTCTATATCAATGACGATTCTCGCAGGAACTCTTCCGCACAGTCGACGGCCGATATCAGCACTCTTGGATCGAATACCAATGCCACGTCGGTGTTTGCTTCCGATCCTACCATAACTGACCCCTCTCAAGAACGACGACCCCAAGTTTAAGCGCGGGATCTGCAGACTTAACCTCGGCGTCGACAAGTGACCCAAAGTAAGCATTCCAACAATGTCCTTTTGACTAACCCTCAGGTCAGTACCGCGGATACCACGCAAACCCCATCACTGTCGACAGAGTACGCAATTGTTTATTCACGGTGTCCTTTCAACTGATAATGTTAGCACTAGTGCCTCACCAAATTCAACGCCACCAAGGTATATTACTCTATTCTGCGAGGCTGTAGACCTGAATCGCCCACCAGTGGAACCCAAACGCAATCCTCCGCTTCGTTCGTTACATGTTTCTCCCGATATGCACACATTCATCGTTCTTCAGGTCAACCCCCTCTTCTCCCGACACTTCGCCAACCCCATCATCCCGAATATCTCAGTCTACATCCAATCACCTCAGAATCATCCTCGGCGCTACCCTCGGCGGTCTCGCCTTCCTCCTCCTCCTCTCTCTCCTTTTCTTCCTCTTCCGCCGTCACAAGAAACGCTCTCGTCCAGTCTCCTTCCACCGAGAAATGATGGTCCGGTCTCCCGGTCCCTCACTATTCCCAACATCACGCGCAACAAGCCTATTCACATCGTATTCTGCAATTGCAGTTGATGATGGTAGCGCAGAACATCCAACAAGTTTCACAGATCTTTTGGCAAAAGCCAGCTCAATTGCACCGATGAGGAACGGGCATCGGCAGAGTATTAGTGATCCCGAGGTGATGGATATGCATATGGAACGGCATTCTCATGATGTGGGAGGGAGTGTCCAAGTTAGTGATGAGGCAGTGCCTCATTCGTCTTCGTTGTCGGATGGGAGACTTAGTAGCGAGATGGAGGGGCATCACGGGTCTGATGCACCGCACGAGGCAGTAGATATCTCATGATGAGCTCTGTAAGTATTTATAGTAATCTATCAGTTGGAAGTAATTAAGAGTATGGAGGAGAGGAAGGGGAGAGTATACCACGGATTCAGGATGACTAGTGCGGTCACATGAGCTCAGTAGCCTTTGCAATCGACCATCTTGAGCTCATTCTTTCCACGGGCGGCACAGCAAAAGTAGCTCATGCTGGGAATATCACTGCCTCGATCGAACTCCTCATGAGAGATTTCGCGGAAGTGGATTCGAATTCAAGTTCTTCCTCCGTTCGGCTCAACTACCCTTGAACCACCCTGTCGGGAGAAGAACGAGGCGGGAAAAGCTTCATGCCTGGCAGAGGTAGCAGTATTCAGGGTACAATAGTGCTTTCTCTGTTATCGCAGCCTGTCGTGATTCATCACATCTTCAACATCATGATCGTGGCGTCCGAACTGTGAACAGTACAGGCCAAGTACAGGCTTGTCCGCAGCCTCCACAAAAGGTACGCTAACACCCTGTACACTTCCATAAGCCCACACTCGGTGCTCCTAGCGATTGCAGAAGCTCCTCGTTGGCCGTACTGGTAGCACCTGCGACTCGTAATTGATCATTAGTACGTGCTCCCAATCATTACTTCTCGCTCTCAGACTAATTCAGCCATGTCCTTTGCGTCCTTCGCCGCAACGCTTACCAGCGGCATCCAAGAAGTCTCCGCTCTTTTGCCTATCCTCGGCACGGAGCAATGCGAGAAACATATCGGTTCCGCTCTCGAAGGAGGATACATATATGCTGCAGCAACACCTCTCTCCATCTTTGGAAGCCTTGGCGTTGTTAAAAACGGCCTTTCGATTCTTGTCGCCAGTGTTTCTATTCCAAATCCCTTGCTGTATTTCACTGGCCTTCCAAAACGCCCCAATCACCCTGGACAGCGATGGCTGGGAGCGAGGGTTCTTGCCAATGCCGGCTTTGCACCCGTTGGCACGGTCGCTCCTCTAATCGGGATGGACAAGAAGTGCTATAAAGCAGAGACACGGCTTGTGGAAATTCTCGAGGAAAAACATATCGATGCTCCAGAGAACGTATCGATTCAATGGAAGTCCCGTCGGTGGAACATTTACCTGATCTTTTGCACTCTCTTTCTCGGTACTCTTGGCATGGCACCCGTGACCCTACGTTCATCTCATACCAGAAACGTCCATCCCATTACCTTGGATCTATCCAATGAGTCGAGTTCTGGGTAGTTCTCTCGCTGCCATTTCTATTCAGTTTCTTATTCAATGTCGTGTCGTATCACTTATGAAAAGTCGTGTCATGTTTATGGTCATGAACCGGCTTCACTCCAATGACCTGACAACGATTCTTCACCGTTACCCCACTGGCTTCCAGTGGGACGAATCTCTTCCGGCCGAAGAGTGTTTAGCAAGCCTTGGGAAGTTTCTAGGTCTCTACGGATACTTAATGAACCAAACGGAGCGCGCTTTTGGCAAGATGGCCGAACACATACGAGAAAACTTCAATGCTCAGCACGCGACACACTTCCCCAATCCCACCCGTCATCGTTTGTTCATTCACTCTTCCTGGATACTTCTCCTCATCAGCATTCCTGCTACTGTCGTTGGATATGTCGGGTGTTTTACGCTGGTTTCCAGAAGTAAGAGGGCAAATGATCCCTTGATATGGCTAGGGGTGGAAGCATCATCAGCAGCACTCCGAATTCTACTTTGGGCATGGAATCCAGAGTTCGATGAAGATACTGAAGTGGTTATTCAGCTGAAACTTTCTGAACATCCGCCGTTAGTGACGACAGAGAAGGATGTTGATCTCATTGTCAAGACTGGTCGAATCCTCGGTTTGGTGCCCGAACATCGCTTCCTGGAGTGGATAACTTCTTATACGGGCCCTCTGGTCCAGTTCAACTGCCCAGACAACATGGTGTTATACTTCACGCTGTCTGGAAAAGTTGAAGAGCATGGTTGGAGGCGTCTGTTCATGACTGTTTTTGACTTGAGCCAGCGTACTGCATTCACTCTGCACTAGTCCGAGTCTGAACGCACTCTACTATCCTCGGATACTGACCTTATGTATTTTGATGCTACCGTCACTACTGATACCGACACAGGTGAACTGCAAGCACAGTTACAATCAGAGATTGCCAGAGATCACCCCCGACGAAGAAATTTAGCCTTCTTCACTAGGTTAAGTGAATATTATCATTCACTATTGCTTGCCCTCGACAATCCATCGCCATCATCATCAGCTTTCTTACCATGGAAATGGAGTCTTGTGTGTCGACTTACTAGTCCCACGGCAACATCTAGCCACGTTGCTTCCCAGCTGCGGCGCACCCCACCCAGGAAGACAGATTGTTGCCTTACCATGCCATCCTCCATGACGCATAGTCGATTGTATCTCGCGCGTGGATACGAATATTATCTAAAAGCAGAACTCTTCACAAAATGGGGAGAATGGCTTTATGACAGCATGCAAGCAATATACATTAACGCACGAAATGATTCTCTCTACGCATTAACAGATCCTGCTAGCACCGAAGCGGAATGGGAGCTTGTTGAACTTGACACCCAGTTCGTGTGGGAGTGGATAAGGCGAGAACGTGCCCTTATACAGCTGTCATGCAATCTCGAGGACCATCTGCACGAGCGAATGAAAGCATACGTCAACAAGGTTATTTTGGAACGTACCAGTGAGGTCCATTTGCATAAGCAAATGAAGGCAAGCAGTATCAACGGCTTGCCGGTGGTCAATGAAAGACCTGATGGCATGGGGGGGCTCGTACAGTGGTTATGTGCCGAGTTTTCCGTGGGACAGAGGAAACGGCTGGAGTGCGAGAGAAAGCGAGCGAGTCTAAGAATGGAGAAAGCAAGCAAATCAATGCTTGGGCAAGCAGAGGAGGGTCGGCCCGATACGCGGTTAGTTGCAGAACGATGGGAGCAAGGAACGAAGTTCATAGAGGGGAAGTGGGAAGCGATTATGGGCCGAGCCTCATTCATTGCTACGATGGGCTTCCGAGTGGAATCAAAGATTGAATCTGCGCTGGTCGATAGTCCCTTGGAGCTTAAAGGCCTACAAGATTTGGGTGCAAAAGGGAGACAAAGTCAAGGGAGTTCAACCAACAAGGAGATGAACGAGACGGTTGAACGGATTAGAGCCGCGCAAGATGGGCAGTTGGACGAGGCATACCACTTTCCTGATTCATCATCCCAATTAGCAGGTGCAATATATTCGAGGTTTGCGAACCTTGGATCGTTGTCGCAAATATCGGAACGTGCACTCGCTGCAAAGCTCAGCTCTGCAAATGTGTATAACCTGGCGTATTGTGATATCGACATTGTTCTTGACGTCCTCCAGAAACCGCACGTTCGTTCCATCATAAACCTTCCGCAGCATCTGCATTCCAGCAAATGATCAGTTGCTTTTCATTCACCCTTCATCGGATGTAGTCTCCCCAGTCATCAAACGAAATTATGAGCGATGGTGGAGTCAGCAAACTACCAATTCATGGACATTTTACTTTTCTGCAGATTGCATGGACACCAATGGACGATACCTCTACAACTATGGCGGTACCATCGCCCACATCATGATCCTCATCCGAACACCGGTTCGTCTCCGACTGCGTCTGCTGCATCTCCGAAAGGGAGAAGCTTCCGTTTGGATTCAAGAAGGGCACCGCAAGCTTTGCACAATCCGTACTGACAATATTGCAGAAGACCATGTCAAGTTGCAGGATATCGAACTGGATACGGTGTTCAGCCGAGGGCGACATGAACTCGAGTTGGTTGTGCAGGAGAGCCACTCGGTACGGTATGGTCTTCGAGACATTTGGGTCGAATTTGATATACCCTCGTGATTACCCGTCCAGTGGCCGTCGAGCGAAGACAGCAGATGTATATTGACATGATGTATGTAAGACAGTAGTCGACACTATTCGTGTTGCCGTCTAAACAGGATAAAGAGGGCTATTGAGTATAAATTGAACCAAACATAGGTTGCGTACCTCTTGGGACAACGCTGAAGGCTGGCAAGCCAACGAGTCCATCCAACGCACGAGTTTGCATGATGAACAATAATATGGTCTCGATTCGGTGACGTCGACACGGACAACCTCTGTCGTGGACTCGGAGGTCATAACACTATCCAGTCAAAACATTCTCGAACCATTGCCAGGGCGCAATTCGTGAATGTCACTGGCGGTCGTAGATAGTCGAGCACGGTAAAATTAAAAAAGAGGCTTGACGGTCACGTGCAGCTTTACCGGCCAGGATTCCGGAATGTGCTTTTCTGTCGATCCGCCGGTTTCCACACAATTGTGATACATCGTTTCTCTCAATAACCAACCTTGTTCTTGTTCTTCAATGTTGTTATACTGGTCGGAAGTCTCGACTCGCAAATTTGTCTAGATAAGGGTCACATCAGTGACATCACCAGACTTTGCACCAGAGTCCAGACTCAACACCAGCTCGTACTGGGCCTGATAGTACGCAGGATACAGCTTACTCGTCAGTCATCCTGCTAAGATGCACCGCGTGGAAAGGTGAGTAAATGGGAATATTTCCGTCACTTCAAGTTGGGCAAATGTGCATGTTCGTACCAAGCAAGTACCAAGTTCCTCGATTTTCCACAGCATTTATATGTACGGTCAATTGTACTAAAAAAATGAAGAGCTAACTTAATCAACTGATCATAAACAGATCTTGGAATGCGACGCCAACCCGAAAAAGGATCACACTATAACCAAATCGGGAAGTCGTGTGTCGAAATCCAACAGATCCCTATGATGCATCACTCACACGAAGTGGATCTGACACGTATCTTTTTACTTGATTCGGAGATGATAGCGATGATACTACAATTTGTGCTACACAAAAAGCAAAGTCAAGAACACTCTTTTTGGAATAACAATGACAGCGCAATTCAGAACTCTATATCACTACCGCAAGCAAAGCGGAACTCTACCAAGTCTCGCAAAGCTGCCAAACTTGACATGGTGATGATCACTTAGCTCACCATCGACGTGCACCATCATCTATCTATCATGATGATGTCAGAGCCCTGTAGCATCATTCATTACCTGTTGGTTGTCCTGACAAATCTTAGGTCTTGAACTCTCACAACGAGGTACACTATCTCCTGCCA
>QLOY01006249.1:1544-13510 GCA_003313965.1 Megacollybia marginata
CTACAAGCAGAATGTTCGGCTCGGGCTTGATGGCTGGGCTAGTACTCGAGGCATCGGGACGTAGTCTTCTCCAATGCCGTTCCATCATAATGAGCACCATGTCGTCAGTATTAATTGGAGTGGACATGTATATCAGATTCAACGGGAAGAGACTCGCCATGCTCATTCACGGTGGCGGTCGGGACGCTTCATCATGATCGGCATTGACAAGACAACCTCTAGACTCCTAGAAGCCCTACTTCTCTGTCCCTCTTCTCAGCACGTTGCAACACTACACATGCCTTTGTCTCATGCATTCGGTACGAGTCCAAGTCGCTTGGGGTAGCTTCTTCTGCTCATTGTCTAGTATGTTGATGAATCACAGAATCGTGTCCTACTAGTGGATTTAGAGGAAGGGCGATCTAGAGCCTTGTTGATGCGATCGACAAGCGATGCAAATGATTTCTCATACAAGGTCTTGCATAGGGCAACTAATTCATCTAGTGCTTGCTGGTTTGTTCGTGCCCGCGTGACCCATTCGCGACCTGCGAGAACACGGGGATGGAGTACTGCACGAGTGAATTCAGCAACAGGGATACCAAGCAAGTGGCAGACACGTTCGGCTTGCAATGGATCTGGCATGACGGCGTCATCTGCTCGTGTGGAGGTGATTTCAATGTTGCCAATGTGGAGTATGGCAGCAACAATTCGAAATAAATCAAATTGTTCAACTGGACTAAAACTGACAACATCAAGAGCGGCCTGTTAGAGTTAGAGGGTGGTTCAGCATGAGATGTGTCGCACCTTCAAAGCATTCCATTCCTCTATGTCATCTACACCATCTACTTCGCATCTGCTCTTGTTAAGAAGCTCGTAGTCTTCGACTTCTCCGCCAAGAAGAAGTTTATCTGACCGAATGTGAGCGTTGAAACCGTAGGCGAATTGACCTACCTTTCAAAGAACCACCACCGGCCGACAATCTAACACCACACAAAAGTCAACCGCCGGAGTTTCGGGATAAGAACCCAACCCACCGCCCAAGTCGTTACTTCCTTTGATCCAAGATTTCACCCTTGACGTTGACGGTAATGTACTCCAAACTTGGTTAGTTAGATTCATAGCCATGACGTTGATGTTATCGGTCAAGACCTTCATGAGTTATGACAAAGCGAAGAGTCATCTTAGAGTAAATCCCCTTCCACATTCCCTGTACATCCGGAACAAATGCTTGACCACCCAAATTACCTTCTGTTCCGACTTCCAGACTAACACGTGTGACTTCCCTGGCGACAGTACTCAATTGTGCAACCATAGAGTTGACGGTCATTTTCAGGTCTAGCATCTCACCCTGTACATCGATGAAGTTTGTCGCTTTTCTATTTATGCGCAAGTGAGCAAAGGGTTTGATATGAATAAGGAGCGTACGTTGACATTTCGAGTCAGATCCGCCCCCAAGTACCTTGAACACCTTCTACCCGAGCTTGACCACCGAGAATACCTTGGGTTCCGACTTCGAGAGCTACACGGGTAACTTCAGACACAAATGATTGAAGTTGGGAAACCATAGAGTTTACGGTTGCCTTCAAAGTGGCCATTGCACCTAGATAGCGTCAGACGAGATATGAGACCAGTGATGGCAAGCATCTTCCACTTGAATTTCAATTTTTTTGCGTCAAATCACCACACACAACAGCAGTTGTTACATTTGCGATTGAGCGAACCTGAAGATGGGTGAGTAAACTGCCATACGGGGAGGTAGGGACTACTCCCCAACTGGGAACTTGGTGGGTTTGTGGGTTTGTGGGTTTGTCTCCGGATACGGCATAACCACTGACAGGAAAGCCGCAAAAGGCTGCGAAGGCATTCGCTAAGACGGCAGAGGCTACTTTGTGGGATGGTCTTGATGACCGTTCTGGAGATCTGGGGGTTCTGTCTTGTCTTCGTTTTGTGACTTGCTGGTTCCCCTTATATGGAAATCGAAGTAGATCCTGTTGGAGTGGTAACCTATCATTGCCCACAACCAAATGCTATCTAACGCCAGATGAAGCCTGAACCAGCAGGCAGAACCCAAAAATTGTGCGAAGACACGTCCGAGAACGCGTTCACATTCAGCTTTCTTCTTTGCCCTCTAAGCTCAACTCCGACAGACCAAACCAACTACACCAATCATTGCAGCAATGTTCCTTCTCAAACCGTGCTACGGCCTCTGGAACATTTCCATCTCCAAAGAGCGCCTTGTCTCCCAGTATTTTACTTGGTAATTCTGCGGTCAGTCAATTCATCAAATGTGTTTCTCTCACCCACCTGCTCATGATTTGCGGGTCTGTCAACACTTTACCATAACCTAAAATTCTCTCAGTTATCCTTTTCTCCTTCCCCAAGGTACCCACATCTCCGTAAGAGCACCAATAATCGGGCACTAGATGCGTGAATGCTTTGAGCGAGGTTATAACCAATGCAATACTGGGCACCAATGACCAGAATCCTCACCCTACACTCAGCTCACCGTAACGCCCTGCGCAGCCCAAGTTCAGGAAACCACGGCACAAGAGGTCAGTTGCAGTAGTCGTTTTCTTCTCCATGATGCGATCGTCTGGTCGCAGCCTTGAGGCCTTGTCTCGGCAAGAAACCTCAAGATTATCGCGGAGCTAACTGCTGAGAGAAACGTAGCGAGCAGAGTGCCGATCAAGTTTTTGTTCTTTCAAGGAATGCGCTTCCCGATTCCCATGAGCAACTTGTCGGGCTTGTGAATTACGATGCGAGAGTTTTTCTTCATGGCCTTACTGTATTTCCTTTATATTTCGGCAAAGTGAGTTGCAGTACATACCTGAAAACTATATGGGGAATGTATGACAAGTAGAGAAAGGTGCGAATGTTGTACATAGTCCATAAGATGGATGATGTTAGACGATTACTGCCTGTTGTTCTGAGCGATGGACACAAGTTCCACATCGCTGAGAGCGACCGACTGGTCCAGCTCTGAGAATGGGGGAAAGAGGACTAACTACAGAGGCAGATTCAGAGTCTTCGATCCCATTTCTGATGCAGACTCCGAGCCTTTAAGCCCCGAGACAAACACAGAGTCTTCGATCCTATTTCCGCTGCAAACACCGAGCCGTGAAGCCCAGTATCATCCGGGCCATCGAGCCCAGAGGCAGAGTAGGCACCACCCCATTTCAGTCGCTGACCTGTGACGTCGCAAGTTGGATTCCGATCACGTGCCATCGTTAGTTAGTAGTTACGACTACGATCTCTTCATTGTCTCTTTAGCTTACTTGTCCATCGCCAACAAAACGTGTTCCAAACCATGAAAAAAGTGTCGACCTTACTGGTGAAGATGAGGACAACAAAGCAAGTTGTAGTGACCGGCTGCGGTGAAGATAGGGAAGTAAGTATCATCAATTGATGGATTCGGACCCGTAATCGACGGATTCCATCATCCTTGTGCTAACCGTCGAGTCTAACGCAGATTTTGTTCCTGTTGAGAAGCCAGAAAACTGGCAGGCAAAAAGACGAGTGAAGGTTTGCTCATCCGAATTAGGAAAGAAGGTTACCGTGAGTAAAAACGTGACCTTGATATGACTTGACTCTGCTCGCAGTCGTCTCTGGGCTTCACAGCTCGGATGACACTGGGCTTTACGGCTCGGAGTCTGCAGCAGAGACAGATGGCGTCGAGGCTATCTTTTTGTCAGGCAAGTTAGGCTCTAATTGATTATCGTGCTGACGGTGATGTAGTGTCCCGTGAATCCATGCAAGGTGAACGTCTTGCTAGCATTCGTCTCTGGGTTTCACAACTCGGATGACACTGGGCTTTATGGCTCGGAGTCTGCAGTAGAGACAGATGGCATTGAGGACGACCAATTGAGGCTATCCTTTCGTCAGGTAAGCTAGGCTCTAATTGATTATCGTGCTGATGGTGATGTAGTGTCCGATGAATCCATGTAAGGTGAATGTCTTGCTGGTATTCGTCTCTGGGTTTCACAACTCGGATGACACTGGGCTTTACGGCTCGGAGTCTGCAGCCGAATTTCTGCTTGCTCCCGATTGCGCTAAACAACGTGGAACAGAGGAGAACATTTGTCAAGGCCCTGGCTGTTTTGGCTAAGGAAAACACCGCAGGCGGTTCGTTTTTGATCTGTATGTTGTTTGACTGGTTTTCAATATACACTACTCCACAGGAATTCAACCGGATTATGTTACTTTCTGTGTCGGGGGGAGAGAGCCAATATGTGAGCCCTTCTGTCAGACATCACGAGTTTTGGAGGTATGGGCCTGGCGAGTCGACTAAGAAGTTTGACAAGGGAAAAGTCATCGAGGTACGGTTTCCCATTTTCTTTAAGCTTGATGAATCTAACCGACCTCGCAGGTTTCTTATCAATCTTAGTTAGCTACAGAACTGATTCCCTGCCAGTGATTTGCATCATTCTTTTTCTGTGAGGATCTACAACCCTAAGGTTAGTGTCATCAACTTGTGGCCTAGTGGTTTGACTGGTTGTTTTGCTAGTACGGGTTCTGAAACATCTTCTCATAGCTGATCTTAGTTACACTTAGTTACAAGACTGATTCCCCTCTCCGACAGTGATTCCTGAAGTCGCTGGGAAAGGGTCCTAACAACCAACAAATTTGAAGATCTCCAAAGAGGGAGGGGCCGTTGAGGACAACTCCGACCACGCTCTGTTGCCCGTTTTCAAAAGCTCTGCAGCTCATGTTAAACAGAACATGATACCATCGGGTATTGCAGATATGTATGTGAAGCACCTCTGTAAAGCTATAGAGCTGTAGATTTACTGTAAGGAGCTGTCCGAGGTCTTTTTTGACAAAATCAGTTAACTGACGCATACATTCAAGGATCTTCCTGATGGATTTTCCGATGCCATGGCGGTAAAGTAGTCTCCCAGGATCCCACTCATTGCCACTCACCCTAATCAGACTGTTGTACCAATTGACGAACAACAGGTCCATCCATCTCAGGATTGACTACTCGTGCGGCATCTGACACCAACGCTCTATCGATCCAAAAACCATCGAACATGGAAGCTAGGGACGTAACGTAGCTGGCCATATGTGACCGGAGCCATGGGTTATCATCAGGGCCTGCGCCATAACGTAGTTTAACACAATCACCCAAAACGATAACTTCGCGTCGAAGCCAAGCTTTCAAGGGAAGTTGTGCAAAGTTGTGCAAAGGATCGGACGCCCAGATCCAGCCGTTATTGGCGAGAGAGTAGACCAGTGGGTCTGACTTAGGTGTTGGTGCGAGTCGGGTAAAGTACGGCTCAACTAGAGGGTAAGAATCAAAATGTGGGACTAGCGGAAGCGTACGTTTTTGAAACCTTGTGTGGCACAGTCTATTTCTGACATCGTGGTGACTACACTTGGTCCTATGCATGATGCTTGTTTACCGGGAAGACACCATCCTTTGACCAGTCTTCTATGGAAAGCCGGACTTACCTGTCATCAGCTGTGACTAACCCTCCTTATAGTAATTGTAACGGCGCTTATCATTCACAGTACCGTTGTCTTAATCATTTTGGAGTCCTCATTCAGTATCATAAAGACATTGGCAAATCACCGGCAAAACGATCACAACTGGCTGGCTGCATACTTCGATTGTATGTCTTCACTTTCTGTGAACCCTACTAACGACTCTCAGTATTCTCTCGATTCATTCCCTCTCAACACCTTATTCTTCAACTGTGCATTCCTGGTCCTCAGCTTTCCAGTTCTCCTTTTCGTCTCCCCGTTCCCTCCTGAACTGGCGTTTCCCAGTCTCTAGCTCTTACACTCATCCTTGAAACCTTCTCATATGGACTTACCTTACGAATATTTTCACCTTCATGTGGCTCTTAACACTCCTCTCCACTGTTGGCATCAAAACACATATTATTGGAGGAACATACTTTATCACCATTTGGTCGGTCGCCACTTGGGTCAGATGCCTTCTTGGGGTCCTCGACAACACTGTCCTCTTCCACATTCTCAGTTCCCCATCTCCCCATACGGGTGCTACACAAGCAGCTCGAGGAAGAACCGAAACTAGTGATTTTGAAACTATTCCCCTCCTGCGAGTTCGAAGACCACCATCCCGATCTAGTCCTTCTCCATTCTTACCTCTCAAAACATCCTAGTCCTTATTCGCCTCCTTCAAATAGTGATGAGTACACTTCCCCCCTTGATCCCACTCACCCAAAACCTCATCCTCCAAGCTGAAACGATTTCAGACGGGTCGCTTCCCTTGGCTTCTTTGTCCTTTACCGCCAAACCTCTAACAAAAGAGCAGATAGGGTTGGAGCAGCCATCACCTAGGTGCCACTCATTGTGTCATACATAAGCCTTCCCTCGTTGCTGAATGAAGAGGAGCAAGTCGGTTGCAGGGTCTTCCATCGAATTTACAGCTCCCAGGTCCGGCCACAGTCTCAGCACCGCACGACAAACAAAATCATATGCTGGGATGCCCCAGGTCTATATTGATCATGACGAGGAAGATGACGACCTCGATCCCGCTACCTTGGAGGCTCTGCGGGTTGTACAGAATCTTTAAGAATGTTCCAGGGACAATCGATCACCGTTCCTTTATGTCTTTTACCACTATGTAATAAATATACTAACAGTCCTTCAAAATGGACCTTTGACCTGGCAAGCACGCCATCTGGAAAATTCTCATTGTCCAAGGGCCCGTGCATTAATTAACCGCCCGGCGACCGTTCTTCAGTCCAAGATCATGCTCATTGATTGATGCTGGTATGCTTTGACCGGCGGCAAGCACCGACAGTTCCCTGATGCTTACCTCTCCCATCGGTATAATGTGTTTTAACAAAACCGCAGAACAAACTCTTAAACAGCTATCTGCATAGGCACACACGCAGACCCCCGATGCGCAGTCTCAGTATCCATAGTCTCAGGTCTCATCCGCGCTCTATGCCGTTGATGAATTCAAGACCCACAACATATTAACGATCTCATCAAACGCGCTTGGACCTATAACACCCACCATCCCATCCTCATCCCATCCCCAATCACTCTCTTATCGTTGCAAGTCAACTTCATCGGCCATGATTTCAGCTGTTCCCTACCAGGGTGTCAGTCTGATCTGTTCCACCATTTGCGCGATTAGGACAACCAATACTAGACAGTTGTGAGTGCTGGCTCTGGTGTATGGAAAGCCGGACTGACAAGCTGTCAGATCGCACTGATGATCCGGCATGTTCGGCCCGTGCAGGACCTAGATGTCACGCGGCGCTTTAGCAACTATACCAGTAAGCGCTTAAGCCTCTAGTTATTAATAAAGCAGCTATAACCAGTAAGCGCTTAAGACTTCTTGATGAATCCTCTTGTATTCGACATTGTTCATCCAGCTGCAATGAAACCTCCATCCCCGGTAGCCCTACCAATCGAGGGTACACGTACACGGTGAGCGCTCGTCGAGCCCTTCCAAACTCGTCATAGCAATCTCTTTCCCGACAGTCTCTACAGTTGGACTGTCCCAGCCTTCGTTACCCACACTCTGTAAGCCTACACGAAGGATGTGATTTGTTAGTCGTGGATCGTCAGAGGTCGGATTTCGGGTCAATCAATGCCGCCGCGAGCGTTGCAAGATAGAAGGCTCACTTTTGGAAGAATCCACCATTGAGATAGTCCCTTTCTTTGGAAAAATTCTCCAGCATTTCTACAGCGAGGTCTATGCCAAATCTGACCTTGTCTCGGTCTTTTACTGACAGTTTGTTTGCCCAGCTACCGACGCGACTTATCTCTAAAGGTGTGTGGTTGGAATGAAAGCGGATGAAGGGGATGAGGAATTGGGGAGGCAAGTAAGGAGGACGGGTGTAGTATGCATAGTGTTGTGGTTGAGCTGGTGGAGTACAGACAGCAGACAGCAGCAGACTCGGAAGAAGGATGAGTCAACGTGGCAATTGGTGGTGGTGAGGGTCTTCGGTTGTATGGATGCATAGAGTGGGGCATTGCTAGCAAAGGTAAAGGCAACGCCGACAACTTGGAAGACTGTTGAGGTGACCGTCCCGATGCAAATGAAGGAAAGAAGAGGCCGGGAAAAAGGCGGGCACCAATGGAAAGACCCTAGCGAAGTTACAACATTAGACGAGCTAGGTAACTATGAGAAAAAACCGTTGAGTAACGCAGATTTTGGTCCTGTTGAGAAGCCAGAAAACCGACAGGCAAAAAGACGAGCGAAGGTTTCTCATCCGAATTAGGAAAGAAGGTTATAATTACCATGAGTAAAAACGTGATCTTGATATGACTTGACTCTGCTCGCAGTCGCCTCTGGGCTTCACAGCTCGGATGATACTGGGCTTTACGGCTCGGAGTCTGCAGCAGAGACAGATGGCATTGAGGACGACCAATTGAGGCTATCCTTTCATCAGGTAAGTTAGGCTCTAATTGATTATCGTGCTGACGGTGATGTAGTGTCCCATGAATCCATGTAAGGTGAACATCTTGCTGGCATTTGTCTCTGGGTTCCACAACTCGGATGACACTGGGCTTTACGGCTTGGTGTCTGCAGCAGAGATGGTTTGAAGATGACCATTGAGGGCTCTAGTCGTGCTGACGCTGATGTAAGTAGTCTCTGATGAATGCCGTCTTCCGCTGTAAGGTCAACAACATTTTGCTGGCCCAATTTTAATACCTTAGGTAGGTTTCTGGACTGACCTAGGTCTTTCGCGTATCAGCCATGCGGAATTCCACACCTTTTGTTCAGACCCACATAGTCCGTCCTAGGCAATGGCTGATACCAACGTTCACCTAGGTAAGGTTTAGCGCGCGCTATGTACCATACTAACTGCTACTTTGTGAAGTACAGTCATTTACAATTCTACAAGACATAAATTTCTTTTGGCTACAGAAAGCAACATTCAAGATGGATGATTTCCGTACGCGTACTGGCTTGGAATGCACCGCAATAATCTCTGATCTGCTCTGAAGTCGACTTTTTGAAACCACTGAAATTCGTGACAGTCTTTGCAAACTGCTTTTTGCCAATGTGATCCATCTAATGCTGTCTATCATTAGGCGTGTATATTCCGTCGACGCGACAATTTCAGACTCGCGGTCTGTGTGACAACGGTCTTACAACTCGACTGACAGGTCCGTCTTTACAAGGCGAATTTCACTAACCGGGACCTTTACAGAATATGGTACAACCGGTATCTAGTGACGACTGAGTCGCGACTTTCCGGAACATTTGACGATATGGGTGTACCGTCGGGATGACAGTCTTGCGATGACTATACACGGGTATCGCACCAAACCAACGGACGTGTGGTACTATGGACAGGGGAAAGGAAAAGTTGTTTCAGGTAGGTTCTCGGTACCGTAACGAGTTTTGGAGGTATGGGCCCGGCGAGTCGACTAAGAAATTTGATAAGCGAACAAATTGGACTTTGGAGTCATTTGTTCCTGTCATCCCGAATGGCCTGAATGGTTGTGTTGGAAACACAAAGCCAGAGCGATAGAGCCGGGCGACGCTCCTGGACCTCCCACCTTCCTTGTGTATGGGTTGAACCAATCGACAGAAAGGATCCAGAGTAACAGCTCCTTTCCCTAGTAAGATAAAAAGGCTTCCCTTTCGGACCTAGGACGTTGTCTACGCCAAAAGCTTCCATCACATCTCAAGCTGGTGATCCTGCCTAAGCTTCCTTCCACGTTCGAAAATTTCCTCCATTCCTGGTCTACAAAGCAGACGAGCCTTGAAATCAACAAAGTCCTGCACAGCAAACGGCTTGACTGGAACTTGGCAAATGAGTTCGATCCGGAAACTTCATCCCAAGGTTACATGCCTGCTTGTATTGCGAAGATTACTCTGCCAGGATGGTCATCACTGGCTTGCCCTCAAGAGGCTGCTACCCCTTATTGATCAACCAACCGACAATCCGTTCACCGATTATCCCAATTTCGGAGCGGAAAATTGGTCAGATAAATTTGCCAGCAAAGTTGAAGCTATCCCTGTCGAAAGCACTATCTATCATGCGATTTATCAACCTTGGGATCAAGGATGCTGGATTATTAAAAAGTTGGATCGAATTAGTTTGTCGGAAGTTCTTCGATATCAAAGGTTGCTTACGTGGGAGATGTTGGGTCTGGCAAGTGACGTTGCCCAGTCAAGCTAGTAAGGATCCTTACAGCCCCCATCTGTTGTCGCTTTTAAGACTCGAGGAATTTCTCTGATGCTTTCATCGGAGTCCTGTTCGTCAGTCCTAGAGACGAACATCTTTGCGCAGTTAGTAAAGCATCGTGCAGGCAACTCGCCCGATTTTCCCTGCTGTCGGTTTCGTGGACAGCTCCGAAACAATTTCCTGATCCAGCTCCATATGATGAAGGACAGATGCTATTACAGAATATATAACTCTATGCTGCGACAATCAAGTAAATTGTTCTCCATTTTTGTCTGATAATTAGAAGTTTGTCGGCCGCATGTATTTCTTGGCGTCACCATGCGACAATAGGCGACAATGCGTATAGGGCATCTGCTTCAAGCTCCTTGTGTATCCATGGTTGTGAGGTGGGATGTATGTAAATCGTAATCACGAATGCACCAACGTGTTGATGCCAGCATACTTCGGCTCGATGGGAACAAGCTATAGAACAAGGTCACAGTTCGATAAGAAGGATTGACTCCGGTGGAATTCGACGGCTATTTAGTTTGGCCAGTGGATCTGGTAGTCCTCTTGGTCCGACCTTCCTTCTCTTTATCATTACTGCTTCCCACGGTTTCTTCCAGCTCTGACTCCACTGTCAGCTCCGACTCTGAGGTTTCTTGGTTTCCAGCTTTCTTCGCATCTTTCGCTGTCTTCTCCCTGTTCCCGTCTCTCCACGTCTTGAATGTCACTGTGATAAAGCTTTCAATGGGCCAGGCATTCTGGTATTTCTCTTCCACATGTGGAAATTCTTCTCGGAGCTGGTCTGGGTGAGGCTGGGACTACAGAGCAAAAAGGGGGCCTACTATGCGATGGACGGTGTTCATGGCTGCCTTGTTTTGGCTTCGGAGTGCAGTGCTTGGGTTCAGATAACGGAGAACGAGCTCCTTGCTACGGCGCTGTTTGGGAATGAGCCGGGTACTGAGTAAGATGTGAACAGCTTACATGTATAGCATCATAATCGTCCTCCTTGTACTCTCCAGGGAGGCTGTAGCCCCGGTTGTTGCTTCTGCCAACCTCACCTTTTGGTTTGGGGATTTTAGATTCCGATGAAAGGTCCATGGCTGGCAGGCTCACTCGAAAACGAGCTTTACTAGTGGCTAGAGCTGGGAATGATGCAGTGACATCCTCGTCGTTGAAGACCAGGTGGAAAACTGACTTTTCCCTTGGCGATGATAGGCTGGTTTTCATCCCAGGCCTGAAATCTTTCGATTCTACGCTACCAGCCTCTAAATACACGTGGGAAAGACTCCCGCGGAGGTACAACCGTCCGCTGGAAGCGTTCTATAGTGCAGAAGGGGGTAGCAAGCCCGTTGAACACTCAAATAGACCAAATATAGACCAGGGTTGAGACGAATGAGATAGTACTTGATAGTACTGCCTTATTGTATCCGACTCGAAGCTAATACAAGCGCCCGCGGCGGTATGCTAAGAACGGTACACCCGATCGAGAGACATGGCTCGCGGACTCATGAAACTACCACCTAGATCCACCTAAAGAGAGAATACATCATATAAAGAATATCGACTAGCCTACAGATGTACTTAGAGAGACCCAGCAGAAGCACAGGAGGGATCCGCGTTGACACATCTGAGTAGGTTAGCCGAGTTAGCCGAGTTCGGATAGTCGTAAAGATCGACGTCGCGGATCCTCGTGTGAGGTAAATGCGTAATAAGTGACTTGTTTACATCGCTGGAAAGCTAGAGACCTTCGCTAGAGCATACGACCCTCAGCGGAGACATTGAGAGAGAACCTAGAGAGAACCTGGGGAGGATGGGTTCATTGAAACTCGCCCAGACCTAACGCACCGCATGGATCCTTCGTGATCATATGCATCT
>QLOY01006259.1:0-25573 GCA_003313965.1 Megacollybia marginata
AGGTAGTTTCGGAAAGCTGGACCAAGTAATGGTTTCGTGAAGAGGTCGGCAGGGTTATCATTACTGGGGACTTGTTCAATGTCAATCTTGTTCTCGGCTATGAGTTCGCGAAGGAAATGGTGTCGAACATCAATATGTTTGACCTTGTGATGGTCCTTTGTGTTTTTGGATAAATGAATCGATCCTGTGTTATCTCCCTTCAGTAATGCAGGTTCCTCCTGCGGAAATCCGATCTCTGTACACCAGGAATACATCCAGCGTGCTTGTTGTGCTGCACGGGTGAGTGATATATACTTGGATTCGGTTGTCGAAAGCGCTACCGTTCCTTGTCGCTTGGAACTCCACGAGACTGGCGATCCTGACATCATAAATACGTAACCCGATGTCGATCATCGGGTATCACGACATCCCGCATAGTCCGCATCGACGAATCCTGTAGGTTTAACCCATTCCTCTGGGCTAATTCCTTCTGGGGGTCGTTTGAAAGTGAGTTTGTAGTGTGCTGTGGCTTTTAGATAGCCTAATAGATGAATAAGTGCGCGCCAATGCTGTTCTCCTGGGTTCTTCTGGAACCTACTCAAGTTCCGCACCGCATTCGAGACATCGAAGCGTGTTCCCACTTGAGTATACATAACCTTTCCAAGTACCCTCACATATGGCTTATCCTTCATCGCCTCGACTTCTTCTTTTGTGGTTGGACACATCGACTCGGACAGTTCCTGTCCTACTGGTTCAGGACTTGCTCGACCAGTGACACTTTGTAGACCAAATTCGGTTAGGAATGAAAGGATATACTGTTGCTGGGAGAAGGATATTTCGCTGAGTTCTCTGTCATAGGTTACCTTCAATCCCAGCAATTTCTGAATCTCCCCCAGATCCTTTATTTCATAACACTTTTCGATTTCAGCTTTCGCTTTTTCGGCCAGTTGTGGAGTTGATGAGGCTCCAAAAATGTCATCGGTATAGGTGTTTGTAATTGAGAAGTTCTTTTCATCTTCCCATTTCGTCCTAACACACGGGTCAGCTTTGGACGTGTAATACCCAATACCTTCAAAGCCCTGATTCAACTCCTTCCACCAGTTTGATGCTCCCTGCTTCGTTCCGTACAGAGTCTTCAACAAATGACAAACCCAGTCTTCTTTTCCTACGACCTCATGTCCCTGTGGCTGCTGCATGTATACTTCCTCCTCGATTTTGCTGTTAAGGTATGCCAATGTGAAGTCTATTTGCCATGGAATTAAACCATATGCCGCAATGAATGCAGCTGTCATGCGGATCGATTTGAGGCGTGCTACAGCCACCCACGTTTCGTTAAAGTCAATTCCGCGTATCATGCTGAATCCTTGCACAATGAATCTCGCTTTATCTTTATACCAAGTGCCATTGCCCATCGTCTTGATAGCGTAGGTAAATCGGCTCCCGATGACATGCTTGTCAGTTGGGCGTGGGACAAGTTCCCATGTTTCCCTTTCTTCCAGCATCTGCAGCTCTGCCTTTTCCGCTTCCACCCACCTCCCCTTATCTAGCTGGTAAGCTTCTTGTTGATTTCCAGGTACCTCCAGGTTGGTCGACTCGGCTGTCATCCCCAACACAACCTCGTTGGATTCTCGGTGTACCTCAGCAAAATCTTCCACATTTGGAGAGGAAACCGATGCGTAGGCAGCGGTGATGTTCTGCCTCGCCTTTTCAGTCGGTTTAGGTGCTCGTTTATCCTGTTCTGGTTTCCAATACTCACTGACTGCGGGAATAGAGCGATCAACTTGTGGTGGGAATTGCACTGTTTCTTCGACAACAACCTCAGTGGCACTGGTACCTGGTGGGGTAAGTGACGTCGTTGCTGTTGGTTCTGTTGCCGGCGGTTTCGTTGCCAACGGTGCCTTGTATGGGTGATCGTCGTCGATATCCCCGGAATCATTGGATATTGTCAAGTGAGGTTTCCCCTCCTCAAACTCGACATCTTTGGAACGTACCACTCTCCCATCATGCAGAAGAACTCGATAACCCCCATGTCCTGGCAGGTACCCAACTAGTTTCCCAACCATAGTCCTGTCATTGAGTTTGCTTCCCCTGTTGATTTGACGCCCGTTTTTGTCAATCGGAATTTTGACATACGCCTTGCTCCCGAATACTCTCAAATGCCCCACATCAACTCTTCGTTTCGTCCACCCTTCCAGTGGAATGCGTCCAGGTCTCGCATGTGAAGGTATGAGGTTTCGAGTGTAGACAGAAAAGGCTGCCGCTTCCGCCCAGTACTTCTGCGGTAATCCAGAATCGATTAGCAGTCCGCAATTGTGATGCCTATCCCCCTCTCAGCAATCCCGTTAGCTTGGGATGTGTGTGGTGCTGTAGGTTCCAAGTTTATCCCGTGTTCTCCACAATAATTCTTCCATATGTTGGCAGACACGAATTCATTGTCTATTCGCAATCTGGTGATCTTCTTTTTCGTCTGCGTTTCATAATTGCGACGGAACATATCAAATGCATTGAGTGTTGTGGGGGCTTCTTTGTTAGGCAGAAAGTAAGCTTCCTTTAATCGCACCTCCGCATCGATGATTGGCATCAGGTATAATGCTCCCCCGCTTGAGCGTACAGTGGACGGACCCCATAGGTCAGTGCAAATTAAGCCTTCTGTAAAATCATCCTCATTGGCTATAGGTCGTGTGTGGGGTGCTGCAGTCATTTTCCCTCGAATACAATCCTCACATTTCCCCTCCTCTTTCATCGATGTGACATTTAATCTGTCAACAAGCAGCTGCATTGTTTTGATGACATCGATATCAGTGTGTACGAATCAACGATGCCATGTCATGATGTCTGTTGCCTTAGTATTTGACACAAAGGCTTTGACTGGAGTTTTGGAGCCGTCATCGGTTAGGTTCGGAATACCCAATGCGTACATGCGATCTGGTCCTCGTTTGCAGGTGAACGCTCCCTTGCTGTTGAACACGATTGCTTCTTCCGCACTGAACAATACCTGATATCCGGCATCACATAAACATGCAACAGAGATCAAGTTGGAGGTGAGGTCTGGGGTGTGAAGTGCGTTGTTGAATTCTAAGTTCACTTTTGATCCTTCGACTTCAATTTCTTTCCTAACTTTCCCTTGACCTTTTATAGTAAAGGTGCCTCCCTCTGTCACTGATTGACCCCGTTTGGACTCCAATTCAACATAAGCAGAAAAATCGGTTTTATTGCAGAAACAGTAGTGGGTTGTGCCCGAGTCTAGGAAAGTTCTGACCTCCGGCTCGTTATCAACCCTCACCATCATCACAAAGGTCTTTGTAGCATTCGCAGATGCAATACCGGGACTGTCATGATTTTCCCCTTTCGAACTCCCTCCTCCACGACGATTCCACCATGACGGAAACTGACCCTCTTTTCCTCCTCCCTGCCAATAACAATCATCTTTGATGTGCCCACGTCGACTACAGTTGGAGCACGTCAACTGAGCTTTTGCCGCGTTAGCCTTAGCTAGTAAGGAGGATGATGTCATTGAGTTAGGGACATTTGGAGGTGTCGCTGAGGTGGTGTTTCCGGGTATGCCATTCATTCTGTCAATCGTCACTTTCCATTGAATAATATGAACTTCAGCTTCAGCAATGTTCTTGGAAGTGACGACATTGCCTAGAATTGGGGTATAGGAGACAGGAAGCGATCCGACGAGAATCATCTTGTAAGTGTCTTCGTCAATCTTTGCACCTTCGTCGTTGGTGTTCTTCCATAGAGTCTGCATCATTTGAAGGTGAGTGATAACATCTCCGCCTTCTTGAAGTTTCATGCTGTCCATGTTAGACCTCACAAGAACGGCACCAATTGTGGATGTAATGGAGTATTGAGCAGTTATCGAGCTCCACATCTGGGAAGCGGTACCGTCTTGTTTTATCCCGAGACCATTTGGATTAACGACATTCAGCATGATACTGCTTTTGACATATGCATCTCTCTGCTCCCATTCCTCTAGAAATGGCTTCGTGGAATTCCATGGTGTGGTTGGTTCAGAGTCTAAGGGGTTGTTGGGGTCCGCATTTATGGTGTTTATTGCGGTGTATGAATCAGGGGGTCGAGGTACCGTACCATCGAGGTAGCCTCTCAAGCCTTTGCCTGCAATCGTCATTTCGATAAGCATTCTGAATGAATGGAAGTTCTTTCCATTAAACTTTTCGCTATCTGGTAGTGTCATATAATTCGAGGATGCCATTCTTCAAATAGGGGTAATGTTGTATTCTGTACTCGATTGGCTGTGGTTCATTTGGCTGAGTCGATATGTTGATAATCAATGTTACTGTATATTCTGAGATTAGTTAGAGATGCTTGGGGCCCATAACCTGTCGTCAGACTAAAGGTATGAGGTTAGATCTCAGTCGCAGTAACAGAAAGACGACTGTATTAGTTGTTACATTACCTAAAGGTACGAGGTTAGATCTGTAGTACATAAGTAATAGTCCAGTATTTTAATGTAGAATACTGACCTCAGTCGCAGTAACAGAAAGACGACTGAGGCTTATTAATATGGGTATGATCAAATAAGAGTTTCAGACAAAAATAGAAAGAGTTGACTTATGCATATATTGACCGTAAAGGGTATCTCTCGACATATCTCACTATCCACCGATGTGTCAACGAACTAATCAGACAGTTCTCCAGACCATTCGACTACACTCCCGGAATCATCAGCTGGATCTACTACATGCATCTTCTCACAGAAGACTGGGTCAATAAGCGAAAGACATACGCAGACGCCAGCACTAACACAGATATCAAGGAATACAGAGACATGGCTACCAGTACTGACATTAAGGATTATATCTCATATGTCTCTGCAACAATGATTCTCAACGCTCAGAAGCGACTTATCAAACTCGCACAACCACAATGAAACAAGATTTACACAGACACCAGTGTCAATACAGACAACAGCTTCGGATTTGACACAACAGTGTGGTCAGAATCACAACAGTCAGAAGAAGGCAAACTCCTCATAGCGGAGTTAAACAGTAAAGCATCACAGCCATGATGTCACAAGCGCAAGCATCAGAACAACAAAGGGATGCCCTGGCGATCTCTCAGACAGAGAATCAATTAGTAACACAGGCAATACTTGAGGACTGGTTTATCACCAGTTGTAACCAATATAGCACAAACAATACACGATTACTGACAACTTGGAACATTTTCCAGCTTAGCATCAGAAAAAACGAGTTTTATCTTGACACAGCCTCTGACTTACACAACTACAACATTATCACAGATGAAGAAAGGAAGATATTTAATGACATCTTCACCACAGACAACATTGGGCTTCTAAGACCATACGTACTTGAGGAAACATTACACAGCATACACCGATTACTCAGACACAATAGCCCAGACTACGACATCCACTCCAATCCGACTAGCCCATGGGCGGACAGCAATTTCAGCCCTGCTTGACTTAAGCCAATACATCAACAACATATATGGGCCAGGACATTTTGTAACACCTAAACAAGAAGACAGAACCTATCATATATATCACAATGTGTATATCAGACACATTCCAGAAGTCCAATATCTCCCAGACTTAAAACATTTCGAACCAAGAGACATTATCATCACAACAGACTTAATCAAACAAGTGGTAGAGGAATATCAATTCCTTAACACTTTTGCTGAAGATCCTGAAAACATCCCAGTACCGTTTGAGGAAAGCTTCTTCACACTGCCAGAATCACCAGAACCCAATACACCAAAACCACCACTCAAAGAACTTTCACCTGAGCCTGAGACTCTAACAGAAATCCCATTCGTTAAGAAGGAACCAATAGAACCTTCAACATCAATCCCACAACACCGAACCCTACAACCAACTAAGCCATCACTACATACAGTTCATTTTGAAACATGACTGATGTTGACACACCAATGCCTTTGACATCAGGAAAAGCTCTGGAAAAACTCATACACACCACAGAACCTCCATACTACTATCTGGAGTACAACCATGCGGATTCATGTATCATGTGACAGCTAACGTCCTTGGAAACTCACTCAAGGATGCCAAATACGAAATTCACAAAAACAAAATGGAACACTCCTTAGTCAGAGAAATAATACAGTTATTCGAATCAACAATGGGGATAATGGGCACCATCTTAGCAGAACCAGCGGAACCAGGAAGCACCATCATCATACTACCTGATGGAATCCCCAAAAACAAGCCAGCCAAGCCCCAGTAGTCACAATGACTGGTTCAAAGATCAAAATCGCCAGACCACCCAGGTTCACAGGTGACAAAAAGAACTGGGAAGGGTTCCTTTTAGCAGTCGACACCTACCTCATGGCCTATACAGATGAATTCAGAGATGATGAACAAAAGATATGGTTCATCATCTCATACCTTGGCACAGAAGACGGATCACCATGTGTCACATCAGACTGGCTCCAAAACTGGAAGGAATCACACTCTTACAATGGCATCCTTGTGGCAAACGATTTCAAACAGTTTATCATAGATCTCAAAGAAGCCTTTGAAGATCCAAATCTGAAAGTCAATGCCGCTAATGAGCTTCAAAACCTCAGACAGGGAAAGGACACCCTGACTGAGTACTTCACCAAGTTCAAACTCAAAGCTGCCACTACAGGATATTGACAGCTTGACACTGTCCTCATTGACCTTCTTAAAAGCCAAGTACGATCAGAAATACATGCAGAATTATACAGAGGAGGAATACCAATTCCCACCAGCTATGCCAGAATGAAACAGAAGCTGTACAACATTGAAATAGCACTTGAAGAGGAGAAATTGAGATCAAATGCCTTTCACACTGGAACACCAATACCACCACGACGAAACACACAATCCAACAACTCCGAAAAAACGACCACATGTACTTATGGAGGACAAGGACAGCCCATGGACATCAACACAGCATGAACCAAACACTTACTCGAATGTCAACATTGCAAAAAAATGGGTCGTCATCTCTCCAGAGACTGCAAAAGAGAATGTCCAGACTGTCATGGCAAACACCTGGACGGTGGTGTAAACCACCACCTTGACGACCTTTCACTACACACACATTAGACCTCATAGATTTCTCCAAGATCACTGAAGAAGAGAAAGAGCAGCTAAAGAAAGCTGCGGGTTTTTAAATGGGAGTGAAGCAGATGCAACTTCATCATCCCCTGGTCAGGACTCTTATGCACACATTTCTTGTCAAACATGCCCTGAGGCATTGTACAATAGGAATACATCTTTTTCACATGCATGAGAGTCCAGTGTCAAGGAACCAAATGGAAGACAACGATTGAAGGATCTACTTCTTCAGGTCACTTCCAGGAACAAAAGAAGCTGGAACCTTTCTCATCATTATGGGTTCTATCACAACTACGAAATCTAGCAGCTGAAGCAGGAATAGGAACCTTGAAACAATGGGTACACAACCAAAAACAACGAGAAGTGGACAAACATCTCATCCAACTATTACTAAACATTCCCACCAACAAAGCCTTAGACTGGCTGGAAGATCTTCATGAACCCAAACAATTCATCTTTAGAACCACAAAAACAGATCAAGAGCTAAATTTACAGATTGAGCTTCAAGATCTAGAGAAAGAAACCAGATATCAAACCCAAGCACTTCTTGACAGTGGCTGTACAGGCAGTTGCATCAGTCAACGCTTCACAGAAGAAAAGAAGTTAACCCTGCACAAATGGGAACATCCAATCTCTGCGTACAACACAGATGGGACTGAAAACAACAACGGAAAAATTACACATTACGCAGAAACAAGGATGACAGTGGGAAAACATTCAGAAATCCGAAAGTTCACAGTTACCAATTTAGGACGATCAGACATGTTCCTCAGACATGAATGGTTAAACTTCCACAATCCCAAAGTCGACTGGACAACTGGATCATTACAATTCACCAGATGTCCCACCGTATGTGGATACACAGAGCAGGCCATGCCCTTAAAAAAGGCTTTTCCAACTGGTTATATCCACATTTTGGGAAAGCCTTATATGTGGTTATAACCTTGGGGGTCACAAAAGCCTTTCTTATGGTTATAACCACAACTTTCTATTGAATGCTAGGGTAGGTTGGTGCCTATACCTATTCAATATGGTACCCTGGCATTAGTGGGTGGGAATGGAGGGTAGGGGGCGGGTTTGGGTGGCTAGAACAAATACCAGCAAACAAAAATGATATTGCCCTGGCAGCAGCATTCCTCATGGTGCCCTGCTGCCTTATATATTGGATATGCATATTTATATAACTAATTAGAGTATACAGACATCTATTAACTTGATGTTTTATCATGTAAGTGGTGGGAAATAGCTGGATTCGGCTTGAACAGACAGATGTAACAGAACTGTAAATACTAGTAAATAAACTAATACTGCTTCACTGGCTGCCCTGCTGCCTTATATATTGGATATGCATATTTATATAACTAATTAGTATACAGATATCTATTAACTTGATGTTTTATCATGTAAGTGGTGGGAAATAGCTGGATTCAGCTTGAACAGACAGATGTAACAGAACTGTAAATACTAGTAAATAAACTAATACTGCCTCACTGGCTGCCATTGGTAATAGTAATTGATTGGAATACATAGTATGTAGTATTAAAATGAAACATTGAAATTTCGCCATCATTAGTGACACGTTGTGCTGGCACAGCCACTGTGCCTGACGTTCCAATGTGCCGAGATGTCAAGTGCTTGTGAGCACTACACTTAAGCTGGTGAAACAGCGCTACAACTTGTACAGTCCCATCAATCATTGGCTCAGTGTGGCAAACAGAGCCCATGATGCATGTATGTCAGTTGAAGTCAGAGTGACGGAGGAGTTTCAGCACTGAGACAATAAGCACTCATTGTGACACAGTGTCTATGGTTTGTTAGTAGGCTGGGTTTTCAGTCATTGAGGGAGCTTCATTGTGGGAGAAGAAGAATATACATACATAGGATAGTTTCAGTCTGGTGGAGCATCATTAATGCATCATTCACTAGAGTGATGGACACTGAAACAATCAGAGCGCTTAATAAGCACTCAAGCGCTCGCTGTTTTATATCTCTTTCGCTCTCCTCCATCATTGAAATCACCCTTCTACTGTGCTAGAGATCATGTACAGTATCTAATAGACTTACTTCTGTGTTTAAAGTTGATTGCTAATTTTCGAGCAGGAAAAGTGCCTTCGGCTCATGTTTAGACATATGCCTGATAGCAATATTGTCCAACCACCATTGCCTCCACTTCACTGTTGGTCATTTCTTAACTCAAAATTGTATCAGGGTATGTCCTTTTTATTTTGCGCTTGTCCATTAACCCGTATCTCTTGTCGATAGCATTAACAAAGGTTTTTTTCTAGTGAAAACTGCCAGCGTCAATCGGGCACTTAGCTATTGACAGACTTTCCGTGCCACGTTCACCTCCAACACCACTCACATTCACCCAATTCCCTCCTAATATGAAACCACCACGAAACTACCGCCTCATGGCTTCCCACTGCCACATCCTCAAAACCAGGTACCGCTGAATTCATTGCTGCTGCTCCCTCTGCCCATCCTCCATTGCTACTGTTCTTTCTGTTGACGGATTTCCATGAGCCCCCATTCCCTAATGCCAATGCCAACACCTTGGTGGTTTCTTTAGCTAGGTGAGTCAATATACTTATTAGTGGTCTTTGGCTTATGTTAAGTGTGTTTTTTAGACGTTCCCCACTTGCCACGTCACCAACCAGTCCACCCTAGTGATTTACCCCAGCACTGCCGAACCTTGCTATGTCGTCAATAACTGTCCCCCAGCGCTGCTCATGAACCTCATCACATCATCAGCTTTCTCTTTGTTGGGTCTCGCAAGCCAGCGCTCTCTCCATCACCCCATTTGTTGAACCACCTTCGGACACTAATAACCGTCCCCCAGTGCTGCTCATGAACCTTACCACATCATCAGCTTTCTCTTTGTTGGGTCTCACAAGCCAGTGCTCTCTCCATCACCCCATTTGTTGAACCACCTTCAGACACTAATTACACTTCCACTCTCTGGTATATCACATCCTCCAACATCATGACCTTGATATTTCTTTGTTTGGCCTGATACGTTCATTCCCAGTTTCGCATCATTTCTGCCATTGTTACCCTTGTCTTGAGCTTGGTAGGCCTTTCTCCTCTTGCTAAATGTTTATTAACCCTTTGCAGCCACTGCTACCTTCCCAAAACCACCACCAAATCCCTTCAGACCTGCCGCATCCCAAAATCACCACCACATCACCCAGAACCACTGCCAGCCCCCCAGAACACACTGCCACATCCCCCAAACCATTACCGCATCCCCAAAATGACCATCGCATCAACGAAACCCACCGCTGCATCCCCAAAATTACCGCTGCATCACCCAGAATTACTGCATCACCCAGAATTACTGCATCACCCAGAACCACTGCCAGCCCCCCAGAACACACTGCCACATCCCCCAAACCATTACTGCATCCCAAAAATGACCATCACATCAACGAAACCCACCGCCGCATCCCCAAAATTACCACTGCATCACCCAGAATTACCATGAGCCCCTGCAGAATCTCCCACAGAACCAATGTCAAATTGTAGTGCTGAATATCCTCATTGAACCAGCATAGAATCCTCCCACCTAACCAACACAAAATGCCACCAAACCAGCACAGCTGTATCCAAACCAACACCGTATCCTCCCATCAAACCACTGCTGTATTTACATCTGTGATTTATTGTTGAATCCAGCCATGTAGCTACTAGTTGTAATGCACCGTGCCGTAACTCCACATCTCTGCTCCCAAGTCGCAGCCTTAGGGCCTTGTGCAAATCTCAAGGGGTTTTCCGCTATGAAGTCTTCTGAGTGTTTCCCCTTCAACTCCGACATACTCTGGTCCTGTTCCGGGCCTCCGGATCACGGCGCGGCACTCCACCAAACTCCTGACACCGAAGTCATCACCGAACTACATTCCATACACGTTTCTGGAACCCATGACCTTCTTGTATATATTCTCTTAACTCTGATTACCTCCACTTCATCAGGAAAAACCCTTTTTGACCTGGCAAACCTGGCAAACTTGAGTAAACCTGAGTCAACCTAAGTCAACCTGAGCTGATCTGGGACTAACCTAGACATGACCTGGGCTGACCTAGGTTGACTTGGGCTAACCTAGACATGACTTAGGTTGACCTGGCTGACCTGAAAATTGAGACTTAAACCTGGGACTGACCAAGGTTGACATAGGTTGATCCAGGTCAACCTTGAGGTATCCAGGTTAAAAAGGGTTTTTCCTGATGTTGTAAATACTTTTGTTTTCTCGCTTAGACTCCTTTACCCTGTGTACTCCTTACAACTCCAGTCCAGTAGTATTTAAGCTACAACTCAAATCTGCTGTACCTTAGGGAGAAAATCTATCTATCTAAATCCTCTGCTATAAACCTTCGCTCCGCTCGGTTTCCCTGTCCTCCGGACCAAAACTCCTACTCAGACTTGACTAGGTACTAGGCCGGACCTCTGTCGGTTACTCTGACGAAGTTCCGGACCGAATCCTGAGTCCAACCAGCCAGTCCGCGTCCATATGAACCCTGGTACTCGGAGTTCATTGGACTTGCAAATAGGGGCACATCGGACACAGAGGCGTGTTACCAATAGTCTCGCGGAAGTGCCCTTCCAGTCCACATGTTCTTGATACTAGTATACATTGTGATGTATTCTACATAATGAAAATAGCCTATTAAACAAAACTGCAGCCTGAATATGAGTGCTGGGGAGGCCAGCAGTGACCAAATGTGGAGCAATGCGCCTGCCACCGGTTTTTGTTGATCAGTCAATATAAGTAAACAAAGGGCAGGGACTGGGCATGTTGATTCCACCGTGTGCCTGTTATACATATGTATTCATTGTTGTATATACAATGTATATATCCCTACATACTGTCTGAGGTGGATATAACTTGCTAAAAAGCCTTTTCAGTGTCCAGGGTTATAACCACATATAAGCCTTTTTTTAAAATGGATATAACCAGCTGGGAAGGCTTTCTGTTATGGCAAAGGGTGGCACAGTGTTGGTGGCAGTTCATGTGGATGATTTCATTTCGATTGCCAGCTCGAAAGCTGCTAACAACGCTTTCAAACAACATCTAAAGTCTGAATGGATGATTGCTGAAGGCGATGCAGACTTCTGCCTAGGAATCGAGATTGAATGTGACAGGACTAACAAGTTTGTTTATGTATCTCAGAAAGCAATGATAGACAGGATTGTGGAAGCTTTTGGCCAAAACAGTGCATATCCTGCTGCAACCCCTATGGTCAAAAACGCGAATTCCTTCCTAAGGTGGCCGTCACCAGATGAGGAACTTCCTGAGGAGGAGAAAACCGCGCTGGCAAAGCTACCTTACTGGTCTCTTATTGGTCAACTGCTATATCCGAGCCTTGGCTCATGTCCTGACATTTGTTATGCGGTATGAAAATTATCAGAATTCCTTGATTGTTACAGGCACTCTCACTGGGATATGGCTATATGTGTCATTCACTATCTGAAGGGGACTCGTGACCTGCATTTGAGGCTTGGTGGTGGTGGCATGACTTTGAGGGGATTCACAGACTCATCCTGGGGTGATTTCCAAGATGGGTGCCATTCTTCTATGGGTTACTGTTACACAATGGGAAGTGGGGTAATTTCATGGTCAGCGAGAAAACAGAAGGTGGTGGCTACTTCCTCGACAGAAGCTGAATATATTGCGGCATCCGAATCATGCAAAGAAGCTGTGTGGCTCTGCACCATGCTTTCGCTCTTACCCTTGCTGAAATCACAACCAACCGACTCCACCGTTGCACTGGTTACTTCCTCTTCACAAGAAATTGACGCGACTTCCCTTTATTGCGATAATAATGGGGCTGTATGCCTCGCACTTGACCCTCAATTCCATTCCCGCATGAAACATTTTGATATTCGCTACCATTATATTCGTCAATGCATTGAAAGAGGTGAAGTCTCCATCAACTGTGTCCTGACCAGCGACAACATAGCGGATATTTTCACTAAACCACTGCCAATTTCTCCCTTCACACACTTCTGACACTTACTTGGCCTATGTTGAGAGTGAGGAGGAGTATAGTGACATTTGTTTTCTTTTCATTTTGTTCTATTAACACACGACATTGACATCAAGGAGGAGTGTCAAGCCTGGCTGATATGATGTCACATCACATGTCATTATATAGACGTGTTATGGCATGTTATACCTTTCCTCAGTTGTTCTACCATACATCTGAGGTGAGATAGTCTATTATACCTAGAAGACAAAGCTAACTTGTAGATAGCTCACTGGTCACTCATAGGTATAATAAATAAGTTGTTCTACCATATGTCTGAGCTCACTGGTCACTTATAGGATCCGACAAAATTAACTTCTGATAGCCTATCGCAGAACATGCAGCACAGATAACATATCTTGTTCCCTTATTATCTCTTTACTCCACCCATACCTATTTCGTTGACCAGATAGCTACCTCGTATTTAAACCTTTACTTACTCGCTGTATTCTTTAGTTTTAGTATTATAAGATCTACCGAGTCTTTGAGTGGCCTGATAAGCTCTCATTTTGCTCGTCACCTTATACACATCAGGAGGAGTAGCTCCTATCTTTCTGTTTGGGAACAAATCTTCAAAAAAGAAAGACAACTCTAGCAATGATCCTTTTCATCCGAGACAGTGAAAGTAGCTGAAGCTCAGAAGAAGACTGCACAGAGAAATCTAGAAGACTTGTTACATCGCAAACAGGCAGTAGGAACATCAAATCAGTATTGTGCTCAGGAGGAACTTTTACCTCCACCACCACCATCACCTACGAGACGAAAATCCAAGCGAACCTAATGCTGGAGGGTCATCACCTTCTGTTTTCAGACCACCTCTGTTACCATACAAATTTTGTTTCAGAGAAGAGCTTCCAGAGGAACTTAGACAAAAGCTACTCGAGGGACAACACATATTAGGTTTGAACTCATGATGACCGAGAAGACATTTGGAATTGCACTCAGCAAAACAAAAACAAGTTGATTTACAATCACTTTTGAATTTATACACATTACAAAAAGCAAAGATGTCTACAAAGCAGATGCCATTGCCTGATTCCAAGGATGCTCCAAAGGTGTTCAATGGGAGAAGTCTGGATTTGCTTCCAAGATTCATTGATGCAGTTGAACAACTGTTCAAAACTTGTTCTGTCACAGACAAGAAACAGCAGAAAGAATATCTAGTTAGATATGTAACACTGACCATTGAAGACAAATGGTGAGGACTAGAGACATTTGCTGATGAGTTCTCATTTGAGGACTTCAAGGATGAGATTTTGGATAGTTATTTGGAGACTAGAGATCATAGTATGGGAGCTTTTCAGAAGCTGCAAGGATTGTGTACGAGATATAGAGGAATTGGAGTTAGTGAAGGTGCAAGAGTTATGGATTTCATCAGAGGATATTGAGCTGCAGGGATGCAGTTGCAAAAAGAAAACAAGATGACAAGTCGAGAGCTTGTTCAAGAGTTTTTGTCAACTCTAGAACTGAGTTATCGAGAAGTGATTACAGTTAGGTTGGGTAGCATGAAGCAGATTAAAGATATACTTGATGCTCAGAAGTTGCATCTAGATCAGTTGGAGAGCAAAGCTCAGAACACTCCTAATAATGTGCCAGCAGCTCAATCTAAGACCACTAGATACAAAAGACAAATGATCAAGTATGAGATTGAAGATGTATTGGACAAAGCAAAGGCAATTGCAATGGAAGTGCAGAACAATGGAGGAACTTACAGTTCTAGAGCTCATTTGGCATGAACTCGTGATAGGCCAGTAAAGCAAGAAGATAATGAAGCCGTAGAAGAGATGCTAGCTGTGTTGAAAGATCAGCAGAGAAGAGAGAGACTGCTAGAAAAGATAAAATGAAGACTTGGGCTTCGCAAATGCTTAAAGCGAATCAAGACATGATATCTAGACTTATGGGGAGCATAGAACAAAGTAGGGTTCAGCTGTTAAAACGAGATGAGCAGCCTTATGTACCAAGACTGGCCCCTGCTCAACCTTCATTCAACGGGATGATTCCAAAAGGAAACTGCTTCTACTATGGAGAAGTTGGACACATGCGAGCATAGAAAAAGACATATCTAACTGGGTTGGATTGTGATAAAAAACGGGAAGTTCAGACTCCCTGAAGGACACAAGTTGCCGTACTGGTCCTAGATTAGAATTGAAGAGTATTGGAATTCTCTAGATAAGCAGCAAGCTGAGGCCAATGTTCTCGAGATGTATGAGTTTATGCAAGACTCAGAACCCGAGCCTGCAATGACTCAGTCTTTCAATTTCGGAATAATGCCAATAAAAGAAACTGCACCGTCGAACCCTAAAGCTGATTTGGCTAGCTTGATAACTCAAGCTGGCATCACTTGGGAAGACTTGCAAAGTTTGGTTCAAACTAGGAGGAATAACTATGGACAAGAAAATTCCTCAGGTGACAACCAAAATTTCGAGATAACTCGAGGAAGGGTTGCTCTGATTTATCTAGATCCAAAGAAAATCAGGTACCAAAGGGCCTGGAGAGTGATACTAGAACTGGTGAATTGCAATCAGGAAAACAAGGAAACTCAGATAGAAATATTAGAAAACTGAAAGATTCAGAAAATATGAGAACTAGAATAGAAGAAGTATCAGAAGAACAAATTCCAGAATGGAGAAGAACCACATTGCAGGCGAGAGCTTGGCAACCGCAGGAACAAAATGAGCAGGAGTTGCCATTTATGGATGTACTCGCAGTAACGGGTAGCTCGGCTCAAGATGTACATCATGACAGAGATTGTCACGTTTGTTTCCAAGAGCTGCAAGGAAAAGAAAATGAAACTAGAAGTGAACCAAACTTCAGAAGGCAAGCACCAGTTGAAGGGAGGACCTCAGTTAACAAAGTAGCTGAGAACGTACTTAAACAACCTGTGACAATTAGTCTAGAAGAGTTAGCAGGGATTTCCCCAGCTCTCTGAGAGACTATTCGAAGTGATTTCACTTGAAGAAGATTACCTCAGAAAGAGATATTCAATGTTAACCTAGCTCATGAGTTGGGTGATGACATGTATCTGTCGGATTCTGATAGTGAAGACCTCACTGTCAAGTCTAGTGAAATTTATGAGTACCGAGAATTTCCAGCACCAGTCATTTAGTGGTAGACAATGGTCTTCTGATTGGTGCTCTAGTCGTATCGGATCCTGTCACTCAATTACTAGAAGCATTGCCGCCGGAAGGACGAGGGAAAGTGATTGTATCAAAAGACTCTGAGGCATTGTGAGCGTTATGGCTGATTATCAATGGACATTCAAAATGAGAATG
The DNA here is from genome assembly GCA_003313965.1 of Megacollybia marginata. NCBI lineage: Eukaryota > Fungi > Basidiomycota > Agaricomycetes > Agaricales > Porotheleaceae > Megacollybia > Megacollybia marginata. The sequence goes on from QLOY01006259.1 coordinate 16,369, forward strand.
CATAAATGATATAGGTTCACAGATTGTTGCAATGGCAAAAGCCATAGCTATTCAACTAGGAGTAGCTTGGAACCCAGATTTCAGAATTAAGATGCAAAGTGCGAATGGTCAAGTAGAGCTTAGCGAAGGACTCACTAGAAATGTTGCAGGTACAATCTTGCATATGAAGTACTATTAGGACGACTGTTTGACGTTCTAACCAAAACTGTATCAGAAACATTGCCTGATGGAGTCATGTTGATTACAATTACAGATCTGAATACAGGAAAGAGATCTACTGTTCCTACCTTTGAAAGAGGCAAAGGCCCTAATGTCAAAGCTCAAACCTCTGAGGGTTTTCGCTGATCAATGAGTTGGTAACCAAGGAGAGTTAGCGTTAATCCTTCAGCCAGATAAGGATGGAATACTGATAGTTGTGGGATACAAGTCCCCAGGAGAGAATAAAAATGATTTTACAAGTGAAGAGATTATCTCAACATATCTGTTGGCTAGTCTAGAAACGAATTCTTACATGGATCAAGAATTGCATACTCTAGAAGTGCATTTGAGTGAAGTAGTAGGAGAACAGAAATCAGAAAAATTAGATGTGCTACATCTAGCAATGAAAGCAATGCAAAATGAGGCTAAACAGAAGTCTCGAGAAACAGAAAAATGGAAAAACTTGACTAGTGACGAGACTCCTATTCCTAGAAAGGAAGACATTTTGAGTTATCTAGTCAAGCAGAATAAGTTTGAGGATGGTAAAGTGGTTGGATTGGACATCTCTAGAGAAAGACAACTCACAGATGTAGCCTGGAAAACTGAAGCCGTCCTCACAGGAAAGAAATATAAACCTGTAGATCAGAAAGTAAAGCCGATTTTAGGATCGACTCCAGAAAAGTTCAGGATAGAGAAATATTACTGGAGATCCTCTTGAGGGGATGCCGCAATTAAATCCTAATCCACTGGAGTTTCAACTGCAAGAAAAATATACTCTAGAAAGGAAAGAAGAGATGGATGAATTGCATGATGGTGATTTCCTTTGGCCTAAAGAATGAAAGTTGTTACACAGTGTAATAGCAGATCAAACGAAGTGTTTGCTTGGGATGATTCTGAGAAAGGAACTTTCAAGGAAAAGTACTTCCCACCTGTGGAAATGGCTGTTAAGGAACATACCCCTTGGGTATTAAAGAATATACCAATTCCACCTGGTATCTATGATGAGGTGTGCAAGATGATCAAAGTCAAAATTGATGCTGGCACATATGAACCGTCAAACTTGTCATATAGATCTAGATGGTTTTGTGTAGTCAAGAAAGATGGAAAGAGTTTAAGAATTGTTCACAGTTTAGAACCTGTAACTATTGCCCATTCGGGATTACCACCAGCAACAGAGGAACTTGTGGAGCAATTCTCGGGATACTCTTGTGGAAGAATTTGTGATCTATATATAGGTTATGATGAACAAACACTGTCGCCTAGTTCTAGGACAACCTTTATGGTGCTTTGAGACTAGTAACACTATCTATGGGTTGGACTAATTCTGTGCCCATATTCCACATACATCTTGCAAGATGAAGTGCCACATGTAACTAGACCTTACATCAATTAAAGGACCCAAGACTAGATATGAACTAGAAGGAGGTGGATATGAAACAATACCGGAGAATTCAGGAATTCATCGTTTTGTGTGGGAACACATGCAAAATGTTAATCAAGTTCTGCAGTGAGTGAAATACACTGGTGGGACATTCTCAGGAAAGAAATCCATCCTCTGTGCAGCCGAGTTCGTAGTAGTTGGTCATCAATGCACCTATGAAAGAAGTTAAACATGCTAGAACTATTCTAGATTGGGGAGATTGCATGGATGTCTCTGGAGTTAAGGCTTTTCTTGGAACTTGTGGCTTGTGCTGAGTTTTCATAAAAGACTTCTCTAGAATAGCAGAACTGTTGCATAGGCTCACTAGAAAAGGAATTAAGTTTGAGTGGAGTGATGAACAGAGAGTTGCAATGCAAATGTTGAAGGATGCTCTAGTAGCATCACCGGCTTTGCAAGCGATTGACTACAATTCTCCTGCACCCGTGGCTTTGGTTGTTGATACCTCTAGGAAAGCAATTGGGTTTTATATCTATCAGGAAGACCCAGAAGATAAGAAAAAGAGATACTATGTGAGATTTGAGTCTATCACTCTTAACGAGAGAGAAGCTAGGTTCTTGCAATCAAAGAGAGAGTTATGAGAGCTCTTGAGGAAATGCAATATTGGTTAATTGGATGTCAAAAACTTATCATTGAGATTGATGCTTTGTACATCTTTGGGATGTTAAAGAATCCTGATTATGCACCAAATGCAACCATTAATCACTGGATCGAGAAGGCCTTGATGTTCCATTTCACTCTTAGACATAAAAAGGGAAAGACTTTTGGTCCCAATGGTTTATCTAGAAGAGATCTGTCTCCTAGAGACCCTCCATTTGCATATTAGGACTTTTGCTGATGTAATAGATAATTAAGGAGGTTATATGCTTGGCATAGCCAACTCTCACCAAGATATTAAACCAGAATGTGCGCAAGTACAACTAGAGGACGATATGCTACTTCAGAAAGGTAGACAACAAGTTAAAGATGTCTATGAGATAAAGACAAGATGGAAGATAAAGATGTCTATCCATTGAATCAGAGAACTAGAGCTGGAATCAGCACAGACGAAAGACTTATCCGAGTTAAAGAGTGGTTAGTCAATCCACTAGAACGACTGGAAGGCATGAACGATAAGGAGTACAAGCATTTCATTAGATATGTGAGACAGTTCTTCTTGAAAGATGGAAGACTTTACAAAGTAAGTCAGCACTCGATGCATCGACTAGTAGTTGATCTGCAGCACAGGATGTATATTCTAGTGGCATCACATGATAGTCTAGGGCATAGGGGGCTGTTCACAACTAAGGCTTTGATAGAGCAAAGATTCTGGTGGCCTGAGTTTGAATGAGATGTGGATTGGTTTGTGAAAACTTGTCACATCTGTCAGAAAAGACAGAAATTGATGATAAGGATTCCACCGACTTCAACCTACACTCTGTCAATATTTCAGGTCTGCTATATCGATACAATGCATATGACCCCTAAGTCTAATGGATGCAGGATGATCATGCATGCTAGATGTGCTCTTACCAATTGGCCTGAGGCTAGAGCTGTTCCATCAGATAATGTGAAAGCTGTTGCTTGTTGGATCTTCAAAGATATTCAGTGTAGATGGGGGACTGTTGAAGTGTTTGTTATGGACAATGCTGGACAGTTTGCTGCTGCACTAGATTGGCTAGAAAAGAAATATGGTGTTCGAGGCATCAAGATTTCTGCATATAATTCACAAGTGAATAGTAAGGTAGAGAAATATCATTGGGATATTCACCAGATGTTGCATAAGGCAACTGGAGGTGATCTGTCTAAGTGGTATTAGTTCCTATATCCAGTCATTTGGGCAGATTGTATCACTATCAAGAAGAGTCAAGGCTGTTCACCTTATTTTATGGTAACAGGTGCTCATCCTTTGATACTGTTGGATCTAGTTGAAGCGACATGGCTCACGGACCCGCCTAACGGACCTTTGACTACAGCAGAACTATTAGGACTGCATGTGAAGGCACTTGCAAAACATCAGCAGCATGTAGCGGAGATGCAATCAAGGGTAACAATGGAAAAGTGTTCTAGACTCTTAAAGTATATGGAGAAATACAAAAGGATTATTCAAGACTATGTTTTCAAGTGAGGAGACTTAGTTTTGATTCAAAATTCAGCTATTAAAGATCATTTGGATTGAAAGATGTACAAAAGGTACTTGGGACCACTCATAGTTGTCTCTAGATCTACTGGAGGATCTTACATATTAGTGGAGTTAGATAGAACAATCATGGATCGCAAAGTTGCGCAGTTCTGTGTCATTCCTTACTACCCTAGAAAGAAGATTGTGTTACCAGATAATATTCATGACTTTGTGGATGTGTCTGAGAAAACTCTAGAAAGATTGTTGGACTCAAGTGAACCACCAGATGAGGATCAACACAACTATGCATTCGAAGGTGTAAAGCTAAAGTTAAATACTGACAAACAAAGTGCTACCTCAGATGAAGAAAATGGTGACGATGAGAACAACAAAGTTAACAAAAGTATCAAAGCTGAAGATCTAGATGAACAAGAGGATTGACTGAGAACAATGCGTCTGCAGTCTAGAGAGGTTAAACGAGACTAGAAAAGGAAAAGTGGAGTCTAGACAGAAATGGTTTCTGCAGTTTGTGAAGACTCAGCTTCTTGAGCTGTATTAGGCAACTTGACGGTAGGAACATTGCCAGGTGCCGGTTCAGCACAAGCCTTTTGAAAATTTTGAAGAATAGTGGCATGAAGAATCTTGAGAGCTGCAAAGTGATCGAGGAGATAGCCAATACAAGTTGCTGTTGTTGTGAGAGTAGACCAGGATTCTTGAATGCGAGTCTGATGACCAGCCCCGTCGAGAACACTATAGTCCTTGACTACATCCTCAGCCTGCTGAAGACACTTGTTAAAGACCTCATTATTGAGTTCCGCTTGTGACACTAGAAAAGAGGAATAGGATCAGAAGTGATTCTAGAAAAAGAACTAAATTATTATGTGCCTTCAATTGCGGCTGCACCTGAGGAAAAGGTGTGGGTGAACGTTCGCTTTGGCAGAACCGAAGAATCAGCATTGGCCTTGTTGATGGTTGTGAGTGCCTGCAGGTATTGGTGAGAGCTAATCAGCATGCCTGGCACATTGCAATAATGCAAATACAGTACCTGGCCTCGTTGACCAGGTTCCCAACACAGCAGTGGTAGCTATGGTTAAGCCGGCCGCAAAAGAAACATACTTTTTGGGTCAATGAGTTGGGTTTATCTTTATAGAAACGCAAACCTGCATGAGCACAAGGCTCAGTAGGAATGGCCCTGTCCAAAGAGACTAGACTCAGAACCAAAGAATTCGAGGGAACTGAACCCTTGGTGCTCCTAGTTTTGGTAGCATCGGCGCTATTATTGTCATCAACATCCATCGCATTGTTAGGAGGATTGGCCTAGAGTAAATAGGTCAGAATTTAATCTAGAATGAAGTTTTCTAGGAAAGACTTATGACAATTTTGACCTCGTCTTCTTCTTCATCCTCGATTGTAGCCCTAGAGATCTATTTAAGGCAGTGATGGGTAAGAAGTTTTGACTAGAAAAGATTTGAGTCTTACGGGAATGTGTTCTTGATAAGGCTTGAGGAAGTGAAAGTAAAAAGTGTGATACTGTTTGGGAAAAGCTATCCCAGCAGCTGTGGAATAAGTTTTAATAGCACCATTAACTTTCATTACTACCTCGATGATAGGATCAGAGATCTGAACTTTCATCGAGGCTTGTTTGGCGGTTTCCTAGAGTAGGGTGTTAGTACGAAAATCACCTCTAGAAAAGATAAAAACGTACCAAGAAGGGATTCACCACCTTTTCAAAAGTAGACCATTCTTCTGTAGGAAGGGGTCCACCTGCAGCATTCTTCTCCAAGCCCTGTTTCAGAAGATACATTGGGCAGTTGGATCACAGTCATGTATGACACGACCTCTGGAGGTATGTTGACTTTGTTAAGGACAGCTGGTGCCATATTTTTGGTTCAAGAACTGTTTTTGGTGTACGGATTAAGTACGAGAGTGTTTTTTTGCAATTGGAGATGGGTCTTACTGGCCTTCTTGAGCAGCATTTATACTCAAAAGCACATGATCTGCTTAGAAGCTTCTTGGCGATTACTACCAACCAGGGATGGTTGTGATTAGTTAGTTTGGGGGAGAGGCTGAGCACATGATAAGCAGACAAATCAGACATGAAAATTTTCGCGTTTCAAGTTTTTTATGCATTAGAAAGCACAGGGGAGTGTTCTAGAGTTAATAACTCTACACAGATCACCCTCGGATGTCTAGATGATGGATAAGATTGATTGATGTGCTGTGAAAAATTGCATGTGGTGCACAAGAGTTAAAAGCAAGGGTGCTTACTGAAACCCTGTGATCACATTCAGAGATCGTGTGCATGACCTTAAGGAGAAATAGAGAAAACAAGTCGGGCAACCAAATTGTCTCTTAAAATTGTCTCTAGTATAAGAAAATACTCCTCTAGTAAAAAGATGAGTTGAAGAATATTAACCTGAGATAGTCTAGTTGGATTACTCTGGTAGTGACATGCCATCTCTACTTTTTGTAGATTGGAGGTTCGATCCCTCAGCAAAGAAATAAGGAAACACCTTTTTGTAGTTGTTTGAGAATACTCAAAAAGAAAGTGACAAGTCTAGAGTTGAGTACCAATAATTCCGAAAGGCACATTGGTGGGCTCTTCTCTAACTAAGAAAATAAGCATGTCTTGACAAGATATTAAGTTGGGATCTAGCCTAGTGGTAGCCCACTGAATAGCATATACATGACATGAGCTTTTTAGTGTCGACTAAGTCATAAGTTCAACTCGCGACTAGAATTTAATTTTTTTAGTTTCAAATTTAAGATAGTATCGAGGCAAAGGGATTTGAACTCAAGAGATATTCAAAGTCGTATAGACTAATGGTTAAAGTGTTACAGAGTCCTAGTTGACTTTGGAATGATTAAACTGGATTGCAGTAGAAGATTTTTGAACTTAGCTTACAAAAAGGTTGGACAAGTTCACAAAAAGTTCACACTGAAAATTCAGAAAGCACAAGAAATACAGTTTGTATTGTACAAACTGACTATGGGATACATGATGATATTAAACTAGTTCTATTCTAGAAGCTAGTTTAATGAATGCAAGAGATAAGGCAGTTTATAAGTCCATGCCTAGGACTTGACAATGATTCAATACAATATAAAAATTGAAATATAAATTGGGGAAGTTGAAAAACTTCCCTGTGCTGATGAAGACCCCACCCCCAAGTCACTTACGACCCCCTCAACCATGACACTTACCTGGTTTCCTATCCTTCGGGATCTGAGCTGGCTTTGTGATTACCTTGGGAGGAGTTGAGGGACCAGCAACCAGTTGAGGAGAGGGTGAACATTCAAGATGGAGCTCCGGTGAGAAGGGAGCAGGCGGATTTAGAGGAAAAGGTGCTGGGAAAGCATCTTTCATTGAAGTGTTGAGGGTCTCGAAAAGCTCGAGGAATTCAGTATTGTTGCCAAAATGAAATTGAAGCCCCTGGCTTCTGGCGACTTGATAAAGTTTTGACATTTTCCCAAGTAACCAAGCACCACTGAAGTGAAGGGATTCGAGTGAGTGATTCGAGATTTCGATAAGAGAATGAGTTTGTGAGAGCTGGTGGTGGAAGGCCAGCACATCTTTGTGTATTTCTAAGGAAGAGTTTAATCTGGTGAAAACTAGGAATATAAATGAGCGCTTACCATTACTCGAGAGACCTCCAGTAGCCTCGACTTGCTCGAGACTGTCAAGAAGGTGGCCAAAGTTTATACTCTTGGAGCACAGTTTATGGCCTGTAAGACAACCTTTGCAGAGAAGACCAAATCCATTGTCATTACAGACATCGTGCCCCATTTGAGAACAACTTCCACACAGAAAACCTGAAGGCAGCAGTGAGACTCACGAATGAGTCTTGAGTTAGCCTTGACAAGGGGACTATAATCATCAAGTTGGTGAAGCTGGGAGGCAAAGTCAACCTTGCAGGTAATCAGAAGCTCTCGAGTCATCATGAAACAATCATTGGTACAGTTAATAAAGCATCCACCATAGACTTGTGGTGGGAGGTTTAATGTTTGCAATGGGAAGTGATCTGGAAGGATGGTCTCGGTCTCAGCTGAACCTGCAACGGACTCTTCAACAGGAGAGGTTCCAACAACATCCTCTTCACTTTTGCTCACCTCAGGCGAGGTTTTCATGTGAGATCTCTTCCTATCCCGCTTTTCTTCCAACTCAGGATCATACTCAGAGCCACTTTCAGCGGCTTTGTGTTTCTAGGCCACACGACTTTGAGAACGAGTTGTTTTGGCGTTGGATTCAGCACGAGTGGTAGAACAGACACCTTTAGGTTTGGAGGCTGGTGGCAAGCCATCACGCAGTCTAGAGACATTAGATGCAACCATTGGTAAAGTGCAAGGGTAACAACATTCCTCAGATGGGGAACAAGGTTGGAATTGTGGTGGGAGGTTTACCCTAGATGAAGAAGCCGCAGTGTGTGCAGACTGAATGGCATGAGAACCTTGAGAGCTGTAAACCTTGTGACCTTTGGACAGTGACGGTTCTTTTAAGGATGACATTGCAGCGATTGGAGGAATCAAAGAGGATGAAGTTTTTGATGAGTGCTTTGGAAGAGGGTTCCTCTCCATGTCAAGAGGAGTTTCAACAGGAGCAGCCTGTTTGGAAAGGGGCCATGCAGTTGAAAACTTGTTGGAAGAAGGAGGACTTGTCTAGCAAATGGAACGAGAGTTTAGTATGAATCTAATACTAAATAAAGTAAAGACTTACCACAGGAATGAGAGAAGGAATTGGTGGGAGGTCCACTGCAGTGTTGGGCTCAAACTCATCAGAATCCGTGCCAGGGTTTTCAGGGATAGTAGGAGTCTAGAAAGAAACACAGGTGTTAATAAATGGACACTTAAGGGAAAAGTAAAACTTACCAAGTCTTGCTTAGGACTCGAGACAACCTGTTTAGGGCCTTCAAACAGTGGTGACGAGGGCAACATAGTAAAAACCACATTAGGAGATGCAGGAACTTCAGAGACTGGGGGAACCTGCAGCAAAATTCAAGCTTTAGTAACTCTACAATTGAATAGAGTTGGCGACACCCACCAAGTCTTGTATGAAGACAGGTGTTCTGAAGTTTCAACAGGAGGAATTGCGATGGTTTCAACAGTAGGTGTTGGAGGAGTTTCAGGCACAATGGCAGCCCTCAAAGACAGAAGTCTTGAAATTATTGTTCAGCCTCAAGCAAAGAAAGAAGTTAGAGGGGAGCCTTGAGGCTTTGAAGGAGACTCAATGACACTGTCATTGGTAGACATGAGAGACAGAGAGAAAGAATGGGAGGTTTCCCATTTTGACTTACCATCCAGATATTGGGAACAGTTTCAAGATTTGATGCCCAGGGGTTGCTTCTCAGGACTCATGTTTGAATTAGAAGCACAGTGTCTAATGGCATCAAAGATATTAAGTCCCAATCAGGAGGACTTATGATAGACCTCGGTCATCACTGAATGTGATCAATTTCGGTTAAACATGTCCA
>QLOY01006270.1:0-13348 GCA_003313965.1 Megacollybia marginata
ATTGTCTGAAGAGCCAGACACAATCCTTGTTCCATCAGGAGAAAATGCAACAGAGTAGACTGAGTCTGTGTGGCCATCCAGCCTCTTCACCTCCTCACCACTTGATGCATTCCACACCCTCACTGAATTGTCTGAAGAGCCAGACACAATCCTTGTTCCATCAGGAGAAAATGCAACAGACAAGACTGAGGACATGTGGCCATCCAGCCTCTTCACCTCCTCACCACTTGATGCATCCCACACCCTCACTGAATTGTCATAGGAGCCAGACACAATCCTTGTTCCATCAGGAGAGAATGCCACAGATGAAACTTCACTATTTGTGGCCAAGGACATCAACTGCATAATCCTTCCACCTTGGAATTGGATCAATGGAGTATTCCTGAATTGTCCTCTCCACCTTTTTGCAATAGGAGAGCTTTGTGACCATGTTGCTAGACAGGATATATACAAATGTGGAGTGCTCTGGGAAATTGGGTTTGCACAAAAGAATATGGTGAAATTGATTGCATCAACAATATAAGCAATCAGCTCTGGGTCCTTCTCCCACTTGAATTCATGTCAGTGGTGGATCTAGAGTGGAGAAAGCTACCACATACCTCTAGAAGCCATTGTTGTGCACCTTGAAGGAGAGAGTAAATCTGACCCTTAGCACTAATCAAGTTCATAACCTCAATCCAGAAGAGGAGCTGATCAGTCAGAAAGAACCTTAGACTGCTGTGCAGCTCCTCTTGGTTTGCACTACCTGCTTGGCTCAAGTGCTGTGCCCAATGCTGAGCACTGTATTGAAAGACCTTACTGATCTTCTGCTCAACCACCTGACCCAGGTTTTCCATCTCATGATCAAGTATGAATGAAGATGGGAGGTTGCAAATGTTGAAACAAAGTGACTGTTTCAAAATCTCAAAGCAATGCTTTGCTAGGTAGGCATTGTGAGAGAGTATGTCACAAGACACATTAAGTTGTGATTCTCCAGTCTCATCTACTGTGAAGTGAGATCGGGATGAATTAAAAATGAAGTCCTGGAATGATGCATGGTACCAGTAGATGCACTTATCACTTTTGGAAACATAGAGAACAGCATGCAGTGATTCAACAAGATGAAGTGCAGTACTGTCATCAGACCCTACCAGTTCTGCAAGGGTGGAAATAGATAGAGGCTCTTCAGCACATAGAATAGTATGAAGCAGCTCAATACGTCCAGAATAAACCTCCACTCCAAGTCCCCAAAATGCTGAAGTCATAACCTGTTTATATAGTATGTCCACTAACAATGCTTCTCTACCACCCTCAGGTTCTGGCCACTTGTTAAGCAGGAAACTCAGTTTCTTGGACTGCTCAGATGCTGACAATTTGTGCTTAGGAGGTAATATAAATCTGACTGCAGTAGCAGCATAAATGAACAGTCCCCCTGCATGCTTAGCCAGCTCTGTGATTTTTATGCTATTCTCTATGCTATTGAGAACAGACAATTCAGCCTGTAAGAACTTTGTAATGTCTTGCTCTACATCTGCAGTAGCCACCTCATGCAGATGACAGACTGCCTGTGAAGAGAATGACTTGCAGAGCTCAACTATTCTGGGGTCTGGACGGCTTGTGATGAGAAACTTCAGACCCTGAAGATGACCTTTGTCAATTGTCTTGAGCAGATCCTCCAAAAACTTTGATCCTCCTTCCTCCCCAATCTCATCCAATGCATCAACAATCACAAGTAGATGGGGGAGCTCTTTTGAGCGATTCTGAGCTGAAATCTGCCATGGATTTACTAGCAGATTCATCATTTGAGTCTTCAAGATGTTAACAGAGTTTGAAGCATTGGCATTGATAAGGGCACTGCGGTAGGACTGAGAGTGGCAAGCAAGCTGATAGGAGAGAGTAGGTAAGATGTGTACCTGATGCCTGGTGGCTTCAAGTTGCCTGGAGCAAAAGAATGTGGCAGCCAGAATGTTGGGGAATATTGGCTCATGATCACCATCCTTGTCAAAGTTGTTGGCAATTGTATAGGCAATGGTTGACTTTCCAGTACCAGCCATCCCATTCAACCAGTAAACATGTGGACTGTTAGGTGAAGAATCTACTGCCCATTCATGAATCTGGTTAAGGATTGCAACACGAGTGCCTGGTGTACATTCTGATCGGGTCAGATTTCCCGTTGAGACATTGTATATGGCACTATCAGAGTGTGGCCACATATTTAATTGCATTTCCTACAACACTGAGTCCATTTTAAATAAATGTGAAATGCCATTACCTTCAGATCATTCCTAATGCTATCTGTGTTCTCTTCAATCCTCAACATAATATTCATCTGAGCAATGGATCCATATGGTGAATTTAATGAAGTCAAGTACTTACCTGAAAAGTCCTCAAGGATTCATCAATCTGTTTGATTGCACTTTGAATACTTTTAGCATGCTGCTCATTCTGGAGTATCTGTTTCCATGTAGCCTTTGTACAGAGCTTCTGGAGCTCTGTGACCTCTTTGACAAGTGTGCTAGGGAGACTGAGATCAGATGAACACCTTGTAACAAGACACCCACTGAACAAAATTGTCAATCTGCATACTTGCATCATCAGATTTTGCCTTCTTGTATGCTTCACTAACATCTGTGATACGCTTGGTGAGATTGTCTATCAAATCTTTCATAGCATCCTTATTGTCAACAACAGCCTGTGGTTGATCAATCTTGCTCAAACTTCAACTCATTCACATACCTCTCCAATGTCTACCAAAACATTGAAAACAGCTAGAGGAGTTTTGAAAGGAGTGCCATCTAGGAATGACTCAACCTTCTTTGACAAGAGGGTAAAACCATTCCATGCTGTCACAAGATTTTCTTTGACCTTGGACTGGGAGGTAACTTTGCATGGGTAAGTTTTGTTGAAATTGGGGACAACTAAAGAATTTACCCGCTGACTCTGAAGATGACCTGAGTGTTCCACTGGGTAGAGATTCCATGAGAAGATTACTGTTGACACCTTCCTCTGGTAAATCTTTGCTGCTTACAGATAGAAGGAAACATACTTGTGGAAACTCCTTCAACAGAAGACATGGATGGATTAGTAGGATGAACACCTCCAGCCTGGGTGCCATCTAGAGGTTGAGACAAATTGCTGCTTGGTTCTAGCTGAGATGTAATGATTGGGAGACTAATTTCACTCCCTTTCCCGAGTCAGACTTTGCTGATTTTTGTATGGATGAGAAGACCTACTTGCCAACAAAGGCACAGCCAAAGCAACTCGCTGAGCTTGGGCCTGAAGTGCAGCAGCTGTGTTGCCTTCTCTATGTTAAACTTACAATGAACTCATGGACAACAGACCGTACGTACTCATTGAATTTGGACCGGTTGTTATATCTTGTTGAGGAGAAGTAGCGCCATGAGGTGACTCAGGCTGGGACTTGGGTCGCTTAATGATGTCTTTGATTCGTTGAAAACGCTTAGGCATTGTAAAACAAGCTGAAACAAAAAGGTTGCTCGAGTACAGGAAGAGACGAGCGAAGGGAATAACGAGAGCGATGCGACTGACTACCCACCTCTGCCTCATGGTAACCTCGTGGCTGGGTCAATCTGACCGGATATGCACAGCATGTTAATCTGTTTTGAACGAGACGTCCGATTCATATTACTACTTCGTGCACCTGCAAAGTTCTACCATATTCTACATAGTGACTAGTAAGCTAGTCAAGGTTCCAACTCGAATGCGAAGCTAGAAACATACTAGGTCGCGGTTCCAACGCATAATCACAAACTCCGTTGACAGATGTGATATTGCACCCATAGACTCATACCTCGTGCCTCGAAACCTTCTCGATCCTGTGGGTCCGCTCTTTTTCCGAAGACTTCAGATGAAAACCGAATCCCACCTACCAGATATCTACCAGACGAGTGTTTTCTTGCTACGATGAACCTACTACAGCTGAGCCTCGTCTTGAGCCGTTGTAAAGAATAAGGAGACAAGGACGTCCGACTGACCCGGACCGAAATATCGGACCATGCTTCTTCAGCGCGGCCACATCGAGATTGGGGAGACGCTTGTGACTCGGGAGTCCATGACAGAACCCCGAACAACAATCTTGTCGCAAATGCACCGGTTTGGCCTGCTTATGGTGCAAGTGATGGTCATCATATCGTATTTCAAGGGTTTGGAAATGGGAGTTTTGTTGAAAAACATGATTTTAGGAAAGCAGGGATTGAGTTCATCAATGAGCAAACAGTTTTGGTTGCTAAAGCAGTGTAGACCTGTGTTTTGAAAGTAAGCAGACCTTCGCATTACACGGTTGTGACAGAAGTACCCTTACATCATTGTGGCTGTGCCAGTGTGACATGTGATCTGCATCTTGCTCTCCTATTTTAATATCAACCTGGATGAAGATCATCTCTTCATGAGCCCTACAACCAAAACCCGCACCCCACATTCCATTGTAGTGCACCTCATCGCTCCCCATCTCTTCTACCGTAACCGTCGGCTTGTAAAGAACCGCATCAGTAATCTCAAGGTTTCCTTTTTGACTTTTTGTGCTTTCCAGCTTGTCAACAAGCTAAAAAGTCGAAAAGTCAACAAGGCAAGGCCTGACAGGCAGCGACAGCACAGGAAAAGCTACCAATTTTGACTTTTTATGTTAGCTTTTTAGCTTTTTGACTTGTTAGTATTAGTGCTTTTTTGAAAACATACCCTAACTTTTTCACTTGCAGCTTTTCGAGCTTTTTCGCCTTGCTACACCTTGAGCAAGGCGAAAAAAGCTTTACTCGAGAAACCTGATGCGCGCACTTGATCTCTCCCGTCTCGATCCCGAATCTCCTTACTGGAAGGTTACCAGACCCAGAGAAGTTTGGGAAATAGCCGACGAACTCAGCTAAAGGGTTGAGACTGAAAATCTGACCATTCGGCTCAATTTGTCAGACGCTGAGAGGCAGTGTCTGCTTGATCAATTAGATGCGTTATTGCTGCCAATGTAGTAAGTCTTTGGATTATATTCGGGTTTAGCTAAGTGTCTACTGTAGGGGTCAGATCATGATACCAACAACAAGCCAGAATCTGGGCTGCGAGACGTCGACTTCAACGGAACATGTGCTCCTACAATATCCCAACCACTGGAGGGTGTCGATGACCGTCAGCTATGTCACACAAATCGATGCATCGAACGCAGCTGAGAGATAGTATCTAGATGGAAAAGAATCGGATCGAAGTGTTACGGAAGCAACAAATCTAGATCTGTACATGGCATAGTCCGCATAAGAACAGACTAATCGAGAATTTGAGCGCCACTGTGATACGTAATTTGAGGAATCTGAGAGCGCAGCTGTCAGGCACACTATTCGGTCTCTCACTATGTCTCTTGCTGCTTTTCGCACTAACATACGGCCAGTCTCTTTACTATAAGTGTATGTGCACGATAATCCATTTCCCAAGTAGTCAATCAAGCTCCGACGGACTCACTTGTGTGGATTGAAGACATTTAGGTGGAGATATGAATAGAGTAATTCCATCTGAATTCTCGAGAAGCTGATTTAGTATGCTGGCCACTGGTAGTGTCTTCCCCTGACCCGTTCCTTGCCCGTTCCTGCCTGTACAAAACATCATTTCCACGCCAGATATCAAGTGCAGCTTTCAATCGCATCTCCCGAGGGCACTGTCACTGGTCTATAATGGCCCAGGTCATCAAAATGTAGCGATAGGCTCGAGCTTGGTCCGCATCAGAAAGTGGCGCCAGAAAAGAAGTCGGAAGTAAGGAAGAAAGAGCGGGAATCGAAGCTGAGTACTGAGTCTTGAAAGCTTGATGTCTGGAAGTGTTGATTTGAGCAGAAGACGGCGAGCTTGAATACGAGTATGCGGTGAGTCTAGAAGCTGCAGTTCTACAGCTTCGATCAGTTAGCATCAGTTCCATTGGTTCCATTGATGCAGCTCGTGCAGTTATCATTGAATTATACATAATATCAAAAGTATAATTGTTGTATTAAGAGGCCGTCGACAGAACTGAGGCAGTACAACAGTGCCAGTTATTTTTGGAATTGGAAAGTGCCAGTGGTCCGAAGCGGTCACGCGGTTACGTCCGATGCCATCAACCCATCATCGGATCCGCCTGGGGACGAGGCTACAGCCCAATCAATACTACGCCTAGTGACGAGACCACGAAGAATGACAGATAATCAACCGGATCAACCAATCACAAGTTTGAATAGCAGTGCAACCTTCGGAAAACTGCGACCTCAATCCGGCGCAATGGCGTTCAACAGCTTGGACCAGATCAAAGAGGGTGAAATTCTCTGCATCGGACCGGAAATCAAGAAGCAATCATGTATTATTTAATATTTAATCACCACTGCCTCAAAGTTTGCTCAAAGTTGCCTGTCATACACCGTGATACACGCATCGTGGATTCATACCATTTTGCGACGTTAGTGGACCCCTCCATGTCATAGGTTCTTCTTACATCGTAATAAGTTGTGTGAGTGATACGGCCGCATTTACAATTGGTTATTCTCTCATCTCTCATCGCTTATCCGTTCAGTCTTTATACTTAGTCTACAATGCCTGCCCACTAGGCACAGAATCGCATGGGCTGAACAATCCTTCCGCTCTTCAACCACTGACCTGCCAATTGGATGTACTCAGATGCCTTACACAGGATCTCCGAAGTCTGATTGAAATCCATTGCCAGTTGTGATCTTACAGCAGCTGCAGGATGAAGCTTCAATGAAGCACGGCAGAGCCCACCAAGTGTATTCACCGATCATTGATACCATCCTATCTGATTGTCTTCTCGGTAATGAAGGAATGATACCGCATCCGCAGATCGTGAAGAAGCCAACCGATGTGTTGATACAAGGAGCTACTTATAAGCATGGCAGCTATTCTGTCTCTTTAACTTCACAACTCAGATGCCCTGTTCCAATGGGGCTTGGGTATTTTGCAGAACATCGTGCAGATACCTGCAGAACGTGCAGATCAAGTGCAGATACATTACGTAAATCCTGCAGATCCCCTACCGATACCGAAAACAAAAGTTGCAGATCAGCTGCAGATCATATAGTTAAGTGCTGAGATCATTGGCAATGCATCTTCCCTGTACACCCACACCCATTTTGGTGTTCTAGAATGATCATTGTATCCTACACCATGCGTGATTCTGAGTCTTGTACATTCTTGGTATATTCATATATTATTCTCAAATTTTAAGTAGAAAGTCATGTTATTGCAACCAAATTCAGTTTGATGCATTCCAAACATGCAATATTCATTGTTCTCAAAACACTTCATCAGTCTCTCAACCCAAAAACTCGCCGGATGCTGTCAGTGTCTTCATCTGATAATGATACTCCCACACCCAAGTGACGGAAGACTGTTGATAATGTGGAAACAAAGAAGCACAGGTATGAATCTATTGAATCAGCTTCTGACTTTGACTTTGACTGTTGATGTGGGGACATCGCTAGTATCAACAACTGGTTTTATACCTGAGTCTTTAATGCAAAAAACGCACCAGATCTACGTCTGGACTGGTCTGAGCAGCTGCCAATTGCACATGCTCGGACATGTTTCCTTCTTTATCTCAAAAGGGCTCATTTCCTCAAAGTGGTAAATAATCTTGATGATTCCAAGCAGATTGACCTAGAGTCCTGTTTACTTCAACCCCCAGAAGAAGCATATGGAGGATAGTAGAGTCACAGAGTCTTGTGATGTTGATAAGGAGGCTGCATTGGAGAAGCAGACACTTGAATGTTCCTCAAATGCTGGAAGTGCAGGGAATTATCAATAGGGCCTGGATGCCGGACCTCACCAGAATGATTGGAACCCATACGAGTTTTTTCCTTTTGAGTAGGATGATGGGACTTATGTGCTGGAAAGTGAGAGTGAGATTCAAGTTTGTCTCCGTCCTTTTCAATTTACTTTGACTTATCACTCACTAGAAAGGATGGGCTTAGAAAAATGATCTCACCCTCCACCTACTCCTCCACCAGTCGGTCCACAACCAAAAGCCAGGCCAATCAAAAACCTAACCTGGCAAACTGTTGTGATGCTTCCTAAGAGTCTATGTGTGTTAGTACCACTCTTACCAATCTGTATGAGGTTGAAACCCTCAATAAATATGTGCAGATACATACTGTAGTACATGCAGATATGTGCAGATACATGACGTAAACTGCAGATACATGACATAATACCCTGCAGATACATGCAGATACAGTGCAGATACAGTGCAGATACCATGCAGATACCATGCAGATACAGCAGAGATCATCATGGTGGATATTGTACCCAATATAGACATTTATCCTACTTCTTCATCACAGTCCACTGGGTACTCACCTATAGAGGGGTAATGCAGGTTTGATTGATATATCTAATGTAGTATAATCACCAGATCTGCACTGATCTGCAGTGTGATCTGCAATTTCTCTAGGCTGGTTCCAATGCAGACCCCAATTGTCTCTCTTACTCAACTATTGTATCTCCAACAGAACAAATCCTTATACTCATGTGTTTAGAGTCGATTGCATACAGTATGTGTCTTTGATTCGAATTTCGCTGACATACTCTAAGACTGGGCAGGTTGCTTTGTCATTGTTGCTGTCCAAGCAATCTACCATCTTGTGTAGGTGATTCAGATTACACATCCCATGAGTTTACAGTCAAATATAGACACCCAGGCTTCCCATCTGCTACATTGCCTTCTTGTGGTCACATCACTGCTCTTCAGCACAACAACCACTATATATGTCCTAGATTTTATTGGACAAATTGCAAACATTAGATTAGGACCTTTTAACACAGATCCTGCAGCCTTGCCTCTTGCGGAACACATTTGGTTCCCTGATGAAATTCTTATACGCATCAATGTCAGCTGAAAATTCTCTTAACTTGAAAATATTCTAATCTTTTATCTACTAGTTCCTTTGTACTGATGCCATTGTAGTATGGCGGGCTTGGGTCATATCTCAAAGTTCACTCTCTCATACAATCCTTTCCATCTGTCTACTTGGAACCATTGGTAAATCTGTCTATCACCATTCCATGTCTTACTCACTGTCATGAAGTGTGTATAGTTGTAGAGGGTGTCTTTGGGGTAAAACTTGAACCACTTCTGTCGACTAGTCCAGTATCTGCCTCAAACTCAATTGAGGTCACTATGGCCACTGCCTTCTTGATAACAAATCTTTCTGCTACACTGATTATTCTTCACAAGATATGGTGCCATATGTTCTTTTTTTGTTTCCTGTGGAAGCTGACTTTGACTAGGATCTACCGCACACAGATTAAAGCTCATTATCAGAACCAGAACAAGTCTACACAGATTGAAGGAATCTTGTCGCTTCTTGTAGAGTCTGGGCTTGCATATATCTCAATATGGGTATACTGTGTTTATTTTTGTTCTCGGTGAGCCATAACTTCTTGCTTATAGGTTCTGGTCTTGTGCACTGTACTTATCAAATCTTGTCCACCTCTGCTCGTATCAATTTCAGAGGCTGTCACACCCCATATGTCTGTAAGTCAGTCTTCCGAGTCTTGTATCCATCACTAAAAGCGAACTTTGACTCAAGGCCATCTACCCCCTCATGGTTATAATTCTTGTGGAGTATCAGAAATTCAATTCCGAGTCCCCAGCGCAAGATGTTATCCCACTCAATATGTTTTGGCTCAGTACAGCCCAACACAGGACATCGTTCTTTGACTTATGGGTTATCAATTATTGAAACCATCAGAACTCGCATGACACTGGGTCCAAACGATCAAGAGTCTCAATTATCGAATCAAGAGAATGGTGGATCCGAGAAAGAACAGGGGTTACCTGCAAATAGAACAGTTAGTAGTGTTGGTCGTTTTGAATTCTCGAAGATCTAGTTTGTGTAGAACTTTTTACTCGATATATCGAACACTTAGTTATAAAGCCAAGCTCAGAGACACTCCGTTCTGCAGATGATGAGGTAGTCTACGTACGGTACACATCTTACATGCTCGCGAGAAAAAAACAGTATCTATCCTGCTAAGTCAACGACCCTATCACGAACCTGACAAGTCCACCCTCCCAAAAAAGCAAAATTAAACAACGGCCCAAAGACTAACTTTGGGATGCTCGAAAACAAATTGTCATTCTCGTTTCACTCCGTTCTGCAGATGATGAGGTAGTCGACATACTGTACACATCTTACATACTCGCAAGAAGAAACAGTATCTATCCTGCTAAGTCAACGACCCTATCACGAACCTGACAAGTCCAGCGATGAGCGCACCTCCCAAAAAAGCAAAATTAAACAACGGCCCAAAGACCTCAAACTTTGGGATGCTCGAAAACAAATTGTCATTCTCGTTTCCTGAATCATCTGAAGGAGGGAACGAAGTCCGTAATTGAACGATTGTTGAGAGAAGGTATGTTCCCTGGACGTCAAGACATGTGAGAAACACAATAAGAACACGCGAGAGGGGGGTACCTACCATTAGTTGAGCGAGAACAAGCAGACCGAGTTCTGCTCTCCTCCTCCCACTAGTCAATCGCAAGAATCGCGTAACACCTCTCAAAACCACTCGAATACTGGAGAGGATGATAAGTCCAACTAAGAGGAGTGATATCTGTCTCGCGACTAGGGTAAGATCATAACCATGATAGCTAGAAGGCGTTTGGTCAACGCCGGTATCGGTTGATGCCGATTTGGAAGCGACATGACCCAGAAGCTCGACAATTAGATTTGTGAGACTTGTTTTCTCCTCGTCGTCTTTTGCGGGTTCATTCGAAGGAGGGAAGACGACGTTGATCACTGCCTAGCGGTTCATCAGCTTAGTAGATAACCCGGGATGGATAAGGAACGTACGATAAAAACGCGTAAAACGCAGTACCACTCAAAGATACTCATCCCGAATGACCAGATTCTGCCTTTTAGAGTCGCATTGAACAGGGCGTCAGATCGGGCTTGTCGGATTTCGGAGACGTTTCTGCTCGTTTGAAAGTGTAGAGCTTCAAGGCCTTGGAGTTCCTGTACGTCTTTGAAGAAAATTAGATTAGATGAGATAAAAGAAAACGAGAATACTACGCACGTTCATCGCCACGTATGGTTGGCACAAAGCGAGAATACCAAGACCCCTCTGCCTGTTTTGTTTTGATGAAGGTTGTTTAGCAATTGAGGGAAGAGAAGGAAAAAACGTACAGTATTCTCATCTCTCTTCCTCACTTCATCCTTCTTCCTGTTTAAATCGTCCTGAACACGTTCTAGAGCCGATTCAGCGACGGCCAATTCGTTTTCGGTCGGTATACTACACCGAAGAGTCGGTCACCATGACTGCAACGTCTGATGACTGCCTACGGAATCATTCCGAGTGTCAATTGAGAGTAGCAGGCATGAGATTGGGCTTTTCGTATTTCAGGGACGTTTCTGCCCGTGTGGAGTCGAATCTATAGTGTGGAGCCTTGGGATTCTTGTAGAGCTGAACGTTGAACTCTGAAGATTCGTGTCACTGAGAGGATCTCAGCCTCAGAGGAAAGCGGAGGCGACACTTCAGGCTACTTACGTGCGAGGTGATACGAAACGAGAGTGGCAAGCCAATTAGCCACTGGCAGAACTTGGTGGGAGGCATACCCCAATCCTCTTCACTCTTCAAGTTATTGTCTTGCGGCGGTGTTACGGTGCGGAATCAAATATTTCCAGTGGAACGGACAACTCTGTTATTGCCACGACCTCTAGGGCTTTGGTGGCAAAGCTGGGAGAGGGCTCTCGACGCTAGCGATGTCGACGAGGCTTGGACGAGGCCTGACGAGGCTCGCGATACAATTTAAACTCCGCCATTATCGCTTACCCAAACCAGTCTACGTTGCTAAAAATACAACATCACGCGTCTAAATTTGTGATCGTGTATTAGTCAAGCTATAGTCTGTTTATAAGAGACTACTGTAACCCATATTCGTCGGTGAATGCTTACAGTTGCGTCGGTCATAGTGATATTGACGAATTCTTACTAGTAAGATTCTTAGCGCCGTTGGCCAGCTGACTTTTCCTAGTATTCCGTAACTCCGTTCTGTGCAGGCTCTGCCAGTGCCCGATAAATTTCCCAGTTACTTGTAGCCTACCCCTCAAAACTACAGGACACGATCCAACTCCCCACCATTCCCTCAATCTTCACCCGTTTTGAACAAACGCTGACCTCGAGACGCGCGTCTTCCGTCCGTACATGTGACAACCGTTCAAGAATGCTACCGGGTTCTTTCCAACGAAAATACTTGAGCGGCTCGAGACAATTCAATCGATTCGTACTAAAAGACCACATGTACAGGTCATATGCATCCACTGGCACTGGCGCTGGCACCGCGTATAAACATTTCTACAAAAACCCTTTGATTTTACAGCTTTAATCCCCAATTCAATGCTTCCACTCGTGGTCTCTTCAACAGCTTTGAGCGCTCTTACCTTCGCGGCCCAGCCCGGGCCTACAGTCAAAACCCTCAATGGGACTTACGCCGGCCAATTTCTCCCAACCTTTAACCAAGATTTCTTTGGTGGGATTCCCTATGCTCAGCCTTCTCGTCGGTTTGTCCCAGCTCAATCACTCAACACTTCCTTCTCCGGTATTCATCAAGCTTTGAATTACTCCGTGGGGTGTGTTGGGATTGGGGGAGACGATATTGGATATGTACAAGGAGAGGATTGTTTGACGGTTAATGTTGTGAGACCGACTGGGACGAAGGCTGGGGATGGATTGCCGGTATTAGTGTGGATTTACGGTACAGTCTATCCTCTCTCTCATTTGGGGATGTTAATAACGACGCCGCTAGGTGGTGGATATGTCGATGGGTCTGCTGATGATATCCGTTATAACGGCAGTTTCCTCGTTCAACGCTCAGTTAATATGAGCAAGCCTATCGTGAGTTTCAGCTTCTGCTTTACATTCATGTATTTCGACATTATAGATATTCACTTCACTGAACTACCGTCTCACCGCTTACGGTTTTCCTGTTGGTGACGAAGCCACCAAGGCTGGGATTCTCAACTTGGGGCTAAAAGACCAGGTTTGGGTCTCGACTAAATGCTTATTAACTGATTCGATAATTTCTAGCGCCTCGCTCTGCATTGGATTAATGAAAATATCGCAGCTTTCGGAGGTGATCCTAGTAAGGTGACAATTCAAGGCGAGAGGTAAGCCCTAAACCTAAACCTGCGTTCGCTCCATCTCTGACCTGTGCATCGAACAGTGCAGGTGCCTGCTCCGTTTTCCAACACCTTCTCGCTTTTGGTGGACGTGATGACCATATCTTCAGCGGCGGTTGGTACTTCCTTCGATTAAGTATTCAAAGATTTCACTCCCTCCTTCATGTAGCAATCGCTCAAAGCGGCAACTGGGGTCCCTCGATGGCATCGAACCG